>JAEAOA010000176.1:277500-365000 GCA_016746295.1 Potamilus streckersoni
TATATATAATACGCTTGAAATGACTGATCCACACACTAGATCCCTTAATTTTAAAGCTATCTCTTAACACTCTTAACGACCAGAGGAGATTTATTCACACCCTCCCCTATCGCAATGCTAAAGTACCGAGATCCATAATGTCTTAGTTGAATGTTTCTGTTATAGAACTTTGAAATATATAAGTGATATTAAGTAAAATGTAAATATTTTGTCCTGTATGCACAGGTGTCCTTTATCTGTATACACAGGTGTCCTATACGACCTGTGAGATATAGGAGGTTTAACGATTTTAAATTATGCGTAGCTAAAATATTCTAAATTCATAAGGGTTTATTATCAGGACCATTATTAATGGAAATAAATGTTTATTTGAGGCTATGTATAGGATATTGGAATGCCGCTATAATTTACCTGACCTACTGACATAATCCAGGTTATAGATTATAATTTTAGTAACAGACTTTCTTACTTTAGCTAATATTTTATTCGGTAAACATTAAGAAGTCTCTAGACTGTATTTTTGCATTAGGTTTCTTTTAAGAAAATGTTTATTGTGACCCGAAGTCTAGTAGAATACTATACAATCTTGTTAGTAGAAAGATTATTCATTAGCGATCTAGCAGAGTCAAGTTGTATTATTGTTGTTTCCATTAGTTCATATGGATTGGAATTTATTTCTTCAAATTCTTTCATTCAGGTGATTATTCTCTGAAACGTGTTTTGAAAACATTCTTAGAAAAAGAGACCTGAATTTATACTCAAATGTCAAATGACAGTTTCGTCTTGGAATTTATTATTGCTATCCAACAAAAGACTATTGGTATATCTACACTTTACTAGCTAACACAGGCACATAAACACTGTCAGCGAGTGACTTTATTTGAATTTCAACTGATGTTTATTCATAAATTTTGTTATTAGGATTCGTGTATGTAATTCTGGGATTAATTACTTGAGGTTTTAATTCGCGAAACCCTAAAGTTCTTTTATACATCTTGTATTCTAAGGAAAAAATCATTTGTTAAATTTCACAAAGCTTGTTGCTTTTAACAGCATATACTCGTTACTTGATTAGATTAGATTAGATTAGATTAGATTAGATTAGATTAGATTAGATTAGATTATATTAGATTAGATTAGATTAGATTAGATTAGATTAGATTAGATTAGATTAAATTAGATCAAACTGTTACATAGATAGATAGATAGATAGATAGATAGATAGATAGATAGATAGATAGATAGATAGATAGATAGATAGATAGATAGATAGATAGATAGATAGATAGATAGATAGGCAAAGAAGTAATGAATACAGTGCATCAGACTAGCAAATGAAGATCCTGTGTGGCCGAGTGGTCTAAGGCTCTCGGTGGACGATTAGTCTAAGGCCCCAAGTGGACGAGTAGTCTAAGGCCCTAAGTGGACGAGTAGTCTAAGACCCTAAGTGGACCAGTAGAGTAAGACCCTAAGTGGACCAGTAGTTTAAGGCCCTAAGTGGACGAGTAGAGTATGGCCCTAAGTGGACGAGTAGTCTAAGGCCCTAAGTGGATGAGTAGTCTAAGGCCCTAAGTGGTCGAGTAGTCTAAGGCCCTAAGTGGATGAGTAGTCTAAGGCCCTAAGTGGACGAGTAATCTAAGGCCCTAAGTGGACTAGTGATTTAAAGCGCATACCTTTACCAGCACTTTTGTAGATTTCTATCCATGTGTCAACTGTCGAGCTCGGTCAATATGAAAGTTCATGTTTTGTATTGTTTGGCAGGAAGTGCTAATATTAGACTCGAAAAGGCACAGTAATAAGTCATACAAATGTTACAAGAAAATGAAATATTACAAGTGTAAAATTAGAGTTTCACGATGTATGTTCAGGAGGTGATTAGAGAAAATAACAGTAGTTTTTGCGTTTTTAACAATCTCTCAGTTGATAATGCAGGTTGTTTAATGCGCTCTGTTGAGTTTGCATTTAAACAGTAAGCAATTTACATTGCAGATAAACTAGTCTTTCAAGATTCACTCAGGGATGAATGGTGCTGACATGCGAAATTCTATGTAATTGCTCGAACCTCTATTAAAAACTTCTTAACATCGAGTTCTTTCTGCGATGGCGCATGAAGCCGGCGAAACATCTGGAAACCAGGGAGAACCGGGAGGAGGGGAACGAGAAAAAGACCTGAAACAGCAACAGGGGGACAGTCCGTTTTTAGGTGACCAGTCGATGCCAAAAGAGCTGATTTGTGGAACTTTCAGTCGATATCCAACCTGTGAACAAATCTCTGTATAAAAATTGTCCAAAGAGTGGTAAGGACGCAATGATATAATGATTTACAAACGTTTCGGGTAATTTGCTCTTAATGAAAGAAAGAAATAATTTGTATTATCAAAACGAATGCTAAACGCAGAATGTGTGAGAAAACATTAAGTTTTAAGTTTATTTAGGACATGTGGGGTATATAAACAAAGTTACATAATAATACCAAAAAAATACGACTTGAAATCAATAAATTGCGTGTCAATTTCGTTACAATGCCAGAGTAGCAAATTGTTTAACAATAAACAAAGCTTTGGTGATCTGTGTCATTAAATGATAATTGCATAACTTTTCCATGCTAAATACCAATGATGGAAACATTTGTCTGGAGAATGTCAGACCAACTATTACAAATCCTACAACATACTTCATCTTTTTATTTGAACGATACTGTTGAACTCCATCTTCGTTTTTATAACAGTAATACTGACGTACTCGATCTTCATTTTTATATCAATGATAATGACGAATCCATATTTATCTTTTCCTATCAGGGATACTGATGTACTGAATATTCATCTTTTTCTATTAACGAAACTGATGTATTCCATCTTCATCATTTTATATCAAAGTTACGTACTCCAACGTCATCATTTATATCAGTAACGTTCTCCATATTCGTTTTTTTATATCGATGATATCGATGTACTCCATCTTCATATTTTTATATCGATGATATCGATGTACTCCAGCTTCATCTTTTCATATAAGCGATTCTGATGAATTGATTTATATCAATGATGCTGATGTATTCGATCTTCAACTTTTAAATCAATGATACTGGTGTACTCCATCTTCATTGCTTATATCAAAAATACTAACAAATCCATCTTCATCTTTTTATAGCATCCCTTTTTGATGTTATCCAGCTTCATATTTCTATATCAACGACACTGATATACGTTTTCTTTTTTTCATATCAACGATGCTGATGTACTCCATCGTCATTTTTATATCAACAATGCAAACGTAGTCCATATTCATCTATTTATAAAAATGTTTCTGACGAATACATCTGAATCTTTTTACCTCAACGACACTAATGTACTCCATCGTCATTTTTATATCAACAATGCAAACGTAGTCCATCTTCATCTATTTATAATAATGTTTCTGACGAATACATCTTAGTCTTTTTACCTCAACGACACTAATGTACTCCATCTTCATCTTTTTATATCATCGTTTTATATCAATGATACTGACGAATCCATCTTCATCTTTTTATATCAAAGATACTTATGTATTCAATATCGACATTTTTATATCAACCATGCCGCTGTCTTCCATCATCATCTTTTTATATCAATGATGCTGATGTATTCAAATTTGATCCTTTTATATCAACGATCCTGATATACTTTACCTTCATCTTTCAACATTAACCATACTGTTGGACTCCATCTTCATCTTTCGATATCAATGATACTGACGAATCCATATTCATCGTTTTATATCAACAATTGTATAGCAGTAATACTGACGAAAGCATCTTCGTCTTCTTGTATCAACGATACTGTTGAATCAATCTTCATGTTTTTAAATTCAAGATTCTGATATTCTCCATCTTCCCACTATTAATTTAACGATACTTATATCAACGATAATGATGAATTTCATCATCATCTTTTACATCAGCGATCCTGATGTACTCCATCTTCATCTTTTTATATCTATAATACTGGTGGACGCCACCTTCATATTTTTATATAAAAGATATTAGTACTCTAGTTTCGTATTTTTATATCAAACATACTGATGTACACCATGTTCCTCTCTTACATCAACAACACTGATGTACACAATGTTTATTACTTTATCATTGACACTGTCGAATCCATCTTCGTAATTTTATATCAACCATACTGATGTACTCAATACTCATCTTTTTATATCAATGATATTAATGTAGCCCATTTTCATCTTTTCATGTCAACGAGAATGATTTCTTTCCTCTATATCTTTTTTATCAACGATACTGATGCACTCTATCTTCAACTTTGTATATCAATCATCTTGTTGTACTCCATCTTCATCATCTTTGTATAGTTACCTTAATGATGTTATCCATCTTCATCTTTTTATATCAGCGATACTCCATCATCACCTTTTAATACAAATCATATAGGTGTAGTCCATCGTCTCATCGGTATATACATATATATATATATATATATATATATATATATATATATATATATATATATATATATATATATATATATATATATATATATATATATAAACGATACTGCCGTACTCCATCTTCATCTCTATATCTCAATAATTCTGATGGTCTCCGTCTTCATCTTTATATATCAAAAACACTGATGTACGCCATTTTCATCATTTTATTTGAACGATAATAATGAAATCCTTTTCATCTTCTTATATAAAAGATAGTGATGTACTCCAGCATCATCCTTTTACATCAAAGATATTGACGAATCCATCTTCATCTTTTCGTACGAACGATACTAATGTTCCCCATCTTCAATTCTCTATTTCAATGTTTCTGATATTATCCATCTTAATTTTTTATATCAATGATAATGAGGTATTCCATCTGCATCTTTTTATACCAACGACACTGATTTTCTCCATCATCTTCCGCTTATAGCAAAGGTACTGATGTAACACGTCTTCATTTTGATACCTGTGATATTATCAATAACTCCTTCATCTTTATAAATGCAATATACGGATGCACTCCATCTTCAACGTTTTATATCAATTATACCGACGATTCAATCTTCATCTTTTATATCAACGATTCTGTTGTACTCCACCTTCATCTTTTATATCAACGATTCTGATGTACTCCACCTTCATCTTTTATATCAACGATTCTGATGTACTCCACCTTCATCTTTTATATCAACGATTCTGATGTACTCCACCTTCATCTTTTATATCAACGATTCTGATGTACTCCACCTTCATCTTTTATATCAACGATTCTGATGTACTCCACCTTCATCTTTTATATCAACGATTCTGATGTACTCCACCTTCATCTTTTATATCAACAATTCTGATGTACTCCACCTTCATCTTTTATATCCACGTTAATGATATATTTCATCTTCATATTTTTGTATCTACGATACTAACGTACACCAACTTCATTTGTTAACAATGATACGGACAAATCCAAGTTCATTTTTTTTTATCAAATACACTGCAGTACTCCATCTTCTTTTTAAAAAAATGATACTAACGAGTCTGTCCTCATCTTGTCATAACAACGATATCGATTAACTCCAACTTTATTTTTATATTAAGGATACTGACGATTATATGTTTATCTTCTTATATCAACGATACTGAAGAACTCTATCCTCATTTTATCAATGATACTGACGAATCCATCTTTATCATTTTATATCAAGCATACTGATATTCTCCATTTGCATTTTTATATCAATGACACTGACGAATCGATCATCTTTTCATATAAACTATACTGTTGTACTCCGTCTTCATCATTTTATATCAAACGTACTGATGTATTCCATCTTCATCTTTGTATATAATTGACGCTGATGTATTCCATCTTCGTCTTTTTATATCAACGATACTGAGTAATCAATCCTAATCTTTTGATAACAACGACAATGATGTACTCGATTTTCATCATTTTTTCAACCATAATGGTGTACTCCATCTTCATCTTTTTATACCAACCATACCTATGTTCTCCATCTTCATCTTTGTTATCAACAATACAGACTAATCCATCTTTATTGTTTTATATCAACGATTCAGATGTACCATATCTTCATCTTTTTATATCAACGAAACTAGTTTGCTCAATCTACATCTTTTTATATCAACTATACTGACGTACTTTATTTTTCATCTTTTTGTATCAAAGATACCTATGTAATCCATCTGCATCGCTTTTATGTACTCCATCCTCATCTTTTGATATCACCGATACTGATGTAGGCCTTATTTATATCAATATATAAACAGTACTATGTACTCGTCTTCATCGTTTTATATGAACGATAATAGTTTGCTCCATCTACATCCTTTTATGTCAATGATACTGATGTATTCCATCTTCATCTTTTTTATATCAAACATATTGACGAATCCGTCTAAACCTTTTTATACCAACGATTCTGATATACTCAATCTTTATCTTTTTATTTATATGATACTAATGTACTCCAACCTCATTCTTTTAAATCAAAATTACAAATCTACACCGTCATCATATTTTATATCAACGGCACTGATGTACTCCATCTTCAAATTATATAAAAGACACTGATGTACTCCATCTTCAAATTATATCAACGACACTGATGTACTCCATCTTCAAATTATATCAAAGACACTGATGTACTCCATCTTCAAATTATATCAACGACACTGATGTACTCCATCTTCAAATTATATCAAAGACACTGATGTACTCCATCTTCAAATTATATCAACGACACTGATGTACTCCATCTTCAAATTATATCAACGACACTGATGTACTCCATCTTCAAATTATATCAACGACACTGATGTACTCCATCTTCAAATTATATCAACGACACTGATGTACTCTATCTTCAAATTATATCAACGACACTGATGTACTCCATCTTCAAATTATATCAACGATACTTTTGTAATCATCTTCATCTTTTTATATCAGAGAAACTGGCGAATACATCAACCTTTTAATTTAACAATACTGATGTATTTGATCATCTTTTTTGTATAAACGATACTGTTGTTCTCCAGCTTCATCTTTTAATATAAAAGATACTGACAAATCTATCTTCAACTGTTTGCATTAACGATACTGAAGTACTCCAATTTGATTTCTTTTATCTCAACGATAACGATTTATTTCATTTTTTTATATCAACAATACTGATGTAATACATCTTCAACTTTTTATATCAACATACAGATGTACTCCATCTTCATGTTTTTATATCAACGATATTGATGTATTTCGTATTCATCTTAGTAAATCATTGATTCCGATGTACTTCATCTTCACCTTTTTATATCAACGATGCTAATCTACTCCATCTTCGTACATTTTTTATTAACGATACTGACAAATCCATCTTCATCTTTTTATATCAACGATACTGATATTCTTTTTCATCCCTTATTCTCAACGATTCTGATAAACTCCATCTTCGTCATTTTTTACCGACGATACTGAAGAATCGATCTTCAGCTTTATATGTCAATGACACTGATGTAGTCCATCTTCAATAATTTTCCAAGAATATTTTCATTCATATGTCTCAATTTCATTTTAAAATTTAAAAAGTGGAAATTCAAGTTAGATTATTACAATCTGTAAAATATAAATGTTTATTAAGCTGATTAGTGGTTTCCTCGATTCAGTTCTCAGTTTCATTCACAGTTCTTTTAGTTGGTTAATTGGTCCTGAAGGTGCATATTGTGTCGGTCAATGATTCCAATAACAAATAATTGTGACAGCGCCAGAGAGCCATTTGGTATATAATTTTGTAAGAACATTTGAAGGCCAATGGTCTAGAGAAAAGCTTATAAGTTGATATAGATTATTGAAAAACATTTGAAGGCCTATGGTCTAAGGAAAAGGTCATAGGTTGGTATAGATTTTTAAAAAATATTTGAAGAACAAAGGTCTAGGGAAAAGGTCATGGGTTGGTATAGAATTTTTAAAAAACATTTAAAGGTCAATGGTCTAGTGAATAGGTCATGGGTTGGTACATATTTTTTAAAAACATTTGAAAGCCAATGGTCTAGGGAAAAGGTCATGGGATGCTATAGATTTTTTAAAAGCATTTGAAGGCCAATGGTCTAGGGAAAAGGTCATGCGTAGGTATATATGTTTTAAAAACATTTGAAGGTCAATAGTCTAGGGAAAAGTAATGTGTTCGTATGGATTTTTCAAAAGCAATTGAAGGTCGATGGTCTAGGGAAAGGTCATGGGTTGGTATAGATTTTATAAAAACATTTGATGGCCAATGGTCTAGGGAAAAAATCAATGTTTGAGGTTAAACAAAGAGTTACAGTATGAAGGTAAAGCGTCTCCGAATTCCCAATGTGCACACTACTCTAATTATATGTCTGCAAGCACGATTCAAAGCAAATTGACAGAAAGGTTCACAATCAAATTCCAGATTATTATTATTATTTACTTCAGAAACGCAGGCTACCGACCAATACTATAATAAGCTCGATAAATATATTGGATTTCAACACATGTCCCATATTATTATTGTTGGACATTATATAGTTTCTTGTCAAGCATATCTATACAAAATATTGACTTTGCAATGACATCATGTTTCAGGCTATATAATTGTACTAAAACTATTCCAGCATACCAAAGTTATCTATCCTCATTTTAACAACATCTTTATCCGTTCCAAACTAATCAAGATATTCTATTTTCATCACCTTACCTTAAAGTATGTGTGAAATAAATGTTATTGAATACTAAAAATGATACATTACTTGTATAAAAAGTTTAAAAGTCAAATTAAAAATTAAGTAATATTAATAACATGCGATTTAAAATTATAATTTTCAAGTGTTTTTGATGGTACATAATTATAACATGTCACTTGTCAAATCAACGGGCGTCCACTCCCAGAAAATGTAGTAAGGTCGTTAATTCTTGTAGATAAAAATTAGTGTCTTAGTGTAGGTACAGTTAACGGGAGAAGATTTGTAATATAACAAAACGTCAGGTGTTGTTGTTATTGTTTATTTTTGCAAAGACAAGAGACGACTGAACATTAGGTTTATTACACCATTCCTGAGACTTATTATCAACAAGAAAAACCACCACACAAATTATAATTAATCATAATTGTAACGGGATAAAAGTTTCTTCACAATGTTATAAGGGAGAGAAAAAAACCTTAGCAGAAGTTGTGCAGTTACAGTATTACCTCCCATTGATCAAATGCAAGGTGTATTGTTTAGAACGTCTTTCCCTCCTTTGTAATTTCAAGAATCGTTCACATTCATAGATTAAAATTCAAGTTTTCTTTTTCAGATTTATTACAAGTTTAAAATGCAGGTCGACAGGAATATTTTGGAGTTTTATGCAATCAACTATTTCCATGCAATTTGACGGTTATATCTTATTACTTGCAGTTGAACATGCATTTCCAAAATTCATTTTAGAACTCAATGTGTGCGTAAGGGATTGGGTGGAAATCTAGTTGTGGGCCTATCCATGAACTGGAAATAGATTATAACCCAATTGTGCAGCTGAAATTTATTCAAAATGTACATATTGATATACCACCGAGAAACAAAAAAACATATACCCATGTTCCCAGACACCAGCAAATGGAATTTTACGGATATGTTAAATATAATATTGCCTGTCTAAAAATTATATAATGCACATATATTCATATGTGCATCTTTCTGTACGCATTCCTTCCGGTTGTTTTCTTCTTTGTTTATTTTCTTTTGTTATGTATGTGTGTGTTTAAGGCCTGTGGTGTACGGAGCAAAACAAGGCGGAGGTACGAGATGCTGCCCTATGATGCTTTTTTTAGAGCGGCGGCATCATCAAGGGCGGCATCACCAAATTCTCAAAATATCTTTTATTTTTCTTTCATTTTTCTTGCTTGCTCTTTTCATTTTCCCCTTTCTTACCGCGCCTACACAAGTACTCGCTCAGGGCGATTAGCCCAAATTTCCACCTTTTCTGTACGACAGTGTTTCACACTATTGGTTGTTAATTTAGAGTAAACGTTCTTGTAAACAATTTTTTTATATTACCATCTGACCTTTAAAATATATCCTCAAATATTTGTCCTCAACACATCGCAAACACAACCCTACAATATTGGAAAAGGTATAAGCACAAAAATATCAAATTAAAGGCAACAACCATGCATACGAATCACTCTAAATAAACAGTAATGCTTTCTAGGGGGGGGGGCTGGGATTCTTTTAAATTATTGATACGTATCTAGGTCAATGTCTTCCACACTAATGTGATTTTTTATTCTAACTACGCATATTTGCACACGGTTTAACCTTACAAATGTGTTCTTTTTTTTGGCCGCATTAAGCAATGTTGTATTTGGACCAACCACACGGGGACGATTCCAATTAACTTTGTCGAAGAAAGCTTCAATGCAACCCAGTCGAGTTTCGTATTACACTATTTACTTTTTGCATGCTATGTTAAGCAAACCTTAGCATTGCATTAAATCATTACTGTATAGAAACTTCACAGGCTTAATTACCATGTAAAGAATTTGACTATATAAGGCACGTCAATGACTCTTCTGGTCGAAAAGGATCACATCCAGGCACCTGTTACCGCTAGAGTGGGGCAATGGCTGCAGGAACAGACTCATTAACATATTCATGAAGCTATGCGTCGACTACAATTTGTTTAAACACTTCCAGGCGTTCCAGATAAAAAAAAATTACAAACTCCCTATATGGTCAGCATGCGCTGAGGTATACACAATTTTATTGTTGCCAATACAGTTGATCCATCAGCATTAAAATCATGCAATATTGATAGTGGCCATACAAATTAGCATAGTTTGGACATGAATAGCGAACATATCTAAAATCCAAGTAAAACATGAATGAGTCGTAGAAACCTAAGGTCCAAACGATTACTGGTACTAATTATTATATCTTCTATTTGCGTCTTTTTCGCCTGTGATTCTGAGGTCGCCTACACGCAATTTTATAATCTGTAACATCAAATGAGTCCTTGCAAAATGGTATAGCCTGGATAGCAATCTCAATCATCGCTGTATATGGCTAGTCCTACAAATATGCCGTACATATGACACTGATGTAGAGAATAGCTCCACTTCGTTTCTATCGACGTGATAGCGAGTGCTTCGAAACAGTACTAAAGCCGTTGTTAACATTATCATCTTCATAATTATCGTCCTTGTCCGTGCTGATAAGTTTGCCCTTAATTTGCCAACAAAGAAACAAACGTTATTATATTGCTCTCCGGAGACTCGAACCTGGGTCAGTTGGTAAACGATAATTATAATATTGCCTGCAAGCACCAACCCCATCTTATTTCGACCATGCACACATATACGACCCATTTTGTACATCATATTTTGGTGATGTGTCCATGGTCGAGATGGTATTGAGGTTAGTGCGTATAAATACCTAGGTTAGAATCATTGTAGAGTGCGTATTAAACATTTCTACCCTGTATGATAATGTGAAACACACACACACACGCGCGCGCGCGCCATATGGCGAATAACAGTCCTTTGAAGCCCACTGGATGCAGGAAGGGATCACGTGTCAGGATTGATTAAAATGAAAGCAATTAACTAACAACGAACTGTGCAAAGCTATTATCTAACAAGCCTGAGCGCTTTCGACCCGTAATGAGTCTTTTCCAAAGGAAATTACAAAACAAGAACAAGAAATAAAACAAAAACCCTTGTGTTTGCGAAAGTGTACAGGAATTGAACCTTTAAATTTTTTATGCTTCATCTAGTTTATTTCAACCTGTGTGCATGTTTACCATGAGTGCTCGATTGAGTGAGTGGGTGATCAATCAGAGCATGAAGTGCATGAAGGGGACAATAACGTCGAGCACCTGACACCGGATGAAAGCCCCATGCTCTCGTCCCTCGACTCATTATGGCGTGGGCAGGGCGTTTCATAAAAGGAAGCAAATACAACACGCAAAGTTCCTGGAGTCTATTATCCGTCAGGAAAACACGAGTTTACTTAAATACCCCATCAAAAATTGAGAACATAATTTTTTTATCAATTCTTTTTATAAAGTTTCACATAGCAACACAGAAGAAAAACAAAAATACATGAAAACACTTTACTTTTTTTTCGATTAAGTGGGAGACGCATCTGTCTGGTGCCCTACCCCCTCCCAAAAAAAGGGAAAACATACGAGGTAAAAGGAAAACCTACAACGAAACAGAACGAATACTCCAATATACAATACTACAAATGAGACAAACACGATATATAATGATACACAACGCCCACGCCAATATTTCAATAGTTCAACACGATAACAAATAAATCATAACCTACCCGACACGAAGACCATAAATATTTAAATGCTACGCTCCACTAGAACTGTGACCTTATGCCTACGGAAAATGAGTAAGATATTGTTCATCCCCAGTCGACGGGACGAGTGCATAGGGCTTTTATTAACTGCCAGGTGCTCGACATTATCGTGTCCTTCATGCTCGTCGTGCACTGGTCGATCGCAAACTCATCCGCGTGACAGACACTCACCTGGATTACACACACACACACACACACACACACACACACACACACACACACACACACATACATATATATATATATATATATATATATATATATATATATATATATATATATATATAAAATTGATTTGCTTTGCAAGTGATCTTTTGCTTGTTTGCTTGAGCTTTGTGTGAATGCGTGTGATGGGGGTGTGAGAAGAAAAGACATAGAGAAAATAGATAAAACTTAAATTAATCTGGACCGTTCAGAATGCATTTGTTAAAATGAAGAGCAAGTGAAAAGTTGCCAATAGGCGGAAAATACATGTCTTCTTTCATATCATTCTCAAAATTTGTTATTGCTCTTGTTGTCGTTGTTATTGATGATAACAATAATTGTGATCTGGACTTGAGGAATTCAACTTCAAAACTTAGAAACATCATCGTATCTGGTTCAAAGTAGAAGAAAGGTAGACCGGGACAACAATGCAAATACGTAAAGTACTATACCCATTTTTGTATTTACTACCTTCTGCGCACAATATAATAAGTAGAAATGACATGATGAAATTCATACTTCAAGCAATGTCAATAAATATTGGCTGGGTTTCTAGATATGAATATGTGAGTGCAAGAAAACCTGTCACCTTTCTTTTATATTTAATTTTATGACTAAGAGAACGCTTGTACGCTTGTCATGACTGTTTGCATGACAATGAGAGAATACTTGCACGCTTGTTTGCATGACAATGAGAGAACAATTGCACGCTTGTTCTGACTGTTTGCATGACAAGGAGAGAACGCTTGTACGCTTGTCATGACTGTTTGCATGACAATGAGAGAACACCTGTACGCTTGTTCTGACTGCTTGCATGACCATGAGAGAACGCTTGTACTTTTGTCATGACTGTTTGCATGACAATGAGAGAACACTTGCACACTTGTTCTGACTATTTGTATGACAATGAGAAAACACTTATAGGATTGTCAGGCAAATTTATATGACAATGAGAGAAGGCTTTCACGTTTGTCATGACCGTTTGTAAGACACTGAGAGAACGTTTGCAAGTTTGTCGTGACCGTATCACACAGAACACATGTACGCTTGTCATGACTGTATGACAATGAGAACGCTTGCGCGTTTGTCGTGACCGTTTGTATGACACTGAGAGAACACTTGTACGTTTGTAAAAACTGTTTGTATGACAATGAGAGACAATGTACGTTTGTAATGACTGATTTTATGACACCGTGATAAAGCACGAACATTATAAGCTGTGAGACTATAGCCAAAATATATTGGTGCAATGAAATTTACCACTAACAGCCATAGCAAATGCGGGGCTTGTTTTGGATGATTTTGGCGAGCACGGCATTTTGAAATAACTTGTAAACAAGTTCCACATGATACTAAACCTGAAATTTTCTTCCATCCCTTTAAAATTACTTTCTGTCTATAGATATATTTTTAAAAATTACTAACGTCCAGGGCACCTGTGAGCGCTGGGCCAGATTGGACTATATCGGTCCAATCGGCACATGGACGGCCCTATCCATAGCTGTTATTACCTACCTACCATTGAGATGAAAACACCTACGGTTGTTGTACTAACATAAAAAGGTCAAACATGCTAAAATGTAGCTAATATTAAATGCCATTTGAAGCGACAATTAATATTCAAACAAATCTGATAGGTATGGTAGGAGTCTAACAACGGTATCAATATATCAACAAGTCTGATAGGTATGATAGCAGTCTATCAACAAGTCTGATAGGTATGGTAGCAGTCTATCAACAAGTCTGATAGGTATGGTAGGAGTCTAACAACGGTATCAATATATCGAAAAGTCTGATAGGTATGGTAGCAGTCTATCAACAAGTCTGATAGGTTTGATAGCAGTCTATCAACAAGTGTGATAGGTATGGTAGTAGTCTATCAACAAGTCTGATAGGCATAGTAGCAGTCTATCAACAAGTCTGATAGGTATGGTAGGAGCCTAACAACGGTATCAATATATCGACAAGTCTGATAGGTATGGTAGCAGTCTATCAACAAGTGTGATAGGTATGGTAGCAATCTATCAAAAAGTGTGATAGGTATGGTAGCAGTCTATCAACAATTGTGATAGGTATGGTAGCAGTCTATCAACAAGTCTGATAGGTATGGTAGCAATCTAACAACGGTGTCAATATAACAATCGGTCTGCACAATATGGTGGCAATCAAAAAGCAAATCTGCCAGGGTCTAGCTAATATCAAGTATAGCCATTATGGAAGATATACTAGCTAATAACAAGTATAGCCAATTTGGAAGATATACTAGCTAATAACAAGTATAGTCATTATGGAAGATACACTAGTAATAACAAGTATAGCAGTTAACGAAGATATACTAGCTAAAAACAAGTATAGCCCTTAAGGAAGATGCACTAGCTAATAAAAGTAAGGCTGTTATGGAAAATACACTAGCTAATAATAAGTATAACCGTTATGGAAGATACAGTAGATAATAACAAGTATAGCCGTTATGGAAGATACACTAGCTACTAACAAGTATAACCGTTATGGAAGATACACTAGCTAATAAAAAGTATAGCCATTATGGAAATTACACTAGCTAATAACACGTATAGCTATTATGGAAGATACTCTAGGTAATAACAAGTACAGCCGTTATGGAAAATACACTAACTAATAACAAGTATAGCAGTTATGGAAGATACACTAGATTATAACAAGTAAAGCCATTATAGAAGATACACTAGCTAATAACAAGTAAAACCGTTATGGAAGATACATTAGCTAATAAGAAGTATAACCGTTATGGAAGATACACTAGCTAATAACAAGTATAGCTGTTATGGAAGATATACTTGATAATAACAGGTATAGCCGTTATGGAAGATATACAAGCTAATAACAAAAACAGACGTTATGGAAAATACATTAGCTAATAGCAAGTATAGCGGTTATGGAAGATACACTAGATTATAACAAGTATAGCCATTATAGAAGATAAACCAGCTAATAACAAGTACAGTCGTTATGGAAGATACACTAGCTAATAACAGGTTTAGCCGTTATGGAATATATACTAGCTGATAACAAGTACAGCCGTTATGGAAGATACACTAGCTGATAACAAGTATAATTGTTATGGACGATGCACTAGCTAATAACAGGTATAGACGTTATGGAAGATATACTAGCTGATAACAGGTACAGCCGTTATGGAAGATATACTTGCTAATAACAGGTATAGCCGTTATGGAAGATATACTTGCTAATAACAGGTATAGCTGTTATGGAAGATATACTAGCTAATAACAAGTATAGCCGTTATGGAAGATATACTTGCTAATAACAGGTATAGCCGTTATGGAAGATATACTTGCTAATAACAGGTATAGCCGTTATGGAAGATATACTTGCTAATAACAGGTATAGCTGTTATGGAAGATATACTAGCTAATAACAAGTATAGCCGTTATGGAAGATATACTAGCTAATAACAGGTATAGCCGTTATGGAAGATATGCTGATAACACTTATAGCCGTTATGGAAGATATACTTGCTAATAACAGGTATAGCCGTTATGGAAGATATACTAGCTGATAACATGTATAACCGTTATGGAAGATACACTAGCTGATAACAAGTACAGCCGTTATGGAAGATATACTAGCTGATAACAAGTACAGCCGTTATGGAAGATACACTAGCTGATAACAAGTACAGCCGTTATGGAAGATATACTAGCTAATAACAAGTATAGCCGTTATGGAAGATACACTAGCTGAAAAGATATCTGACAGCAAAACAATTCCCATCCTTATGGAAACAGTCTTGAGAATCATAAGTTTGTATGTATGACTGTCATGATTTTCAATCCTCACTCACAACCACCCATCCATTCACACCCACCCACCCACAGTATGCCCACACATACAAGACAATCGCCAAGGAGACTATATATATATATATATATATATATATATATATATATATATATATATATATATATATATATATATATATATACACACACACACACACACACACACAGAATTTAACTCGGTCCTGCACCGTTCAGGGACACTCACACCCTAACCCACCCTCACACACCTTGGGCTAAACAGTCTTGAATGATAAATATAGCTGCCTCAGTTAAGCTCTGAATGTACGTTAGCTACAAGTGGTTCTATACCTGTATTTTATCTGGTGACAATATAAAATACACGATCTATTTCATTTTATATGAAATCCTTGCCAAAACACTATCTGAAAAGTCATACTGCATATGTGCCTTTTAAAGAATAAAAGGGCAACATACTCGCAATATGAAAATCTGAACCATGTTCGTGCATGTTCCTATGATCTAGAAAAAGAACGAGACAGACATAGAGAGAGTAAATGGAGTACGTATTAACAAAACCATAGTCGTAGATGAAAATTGTCACCTTAGCTTTGAAAGTCTATTTGTTTTGCTTATACATTTTGGGGAGCACTAATGTTCAATTAATTTTAACAGCTCTAGGTTTTCCTTTCATGAAAAAAGTTATTATATGGGTAGAGATAGTTTCGGTCCACTGATGTTCATAATAAGAAGAAAACATTTTACCTTGAGAGATAATGCTGCCATATATTTCAAAGGATGTTTTATTTGTATGTATAGTACCTGATGCATCCTTTGTGGGACTAAGTGCCTCACTTAAATCGAAAACATTCGGGTAATTTGTTCCGCTACAGTAGCGTATAGAAAGGCAATGTACCAAACCCCTCTCCGCACCCTACCCCCCCAGTTTACCTGAAAGGACCATAAGTCAAAACTGTGTGCTATGAAATCCGTATTAGTTTAACGTGCCTTCCATTTAACACGCATACTATGCCAATGTAAATTACACGAGTTTCAACGACATGCGAATAAAGTCGCAATATTCAATGTAATGATGAGACAAAGTAATTTATTTTAAATGCCTTGAAATTTAGCTGCTAAGTTTTACATGCATTCACTAAAATCCCAACTCCGAGTTTGGGTTGGCAATTCTTAACTGCGTTATAAATGTTAATATAATAGGGTGGAGTTCACTTACAACAAAAGCCCATTTGATTTTCTCGAGTTGCACCATCGAAGGGCAGCTTACATTTAATAATATCAAATTTAGCTGCTTATTTTCAATGACGGCTTACAAATTAGGTAGGCATATTTTCTTGAAAATTATCAGTAGATGATGTGAAAAAATGGTTTCTATGTTCATTGATATTTATATATTTATATATTACAAGAATAGGAAATAAATTTTAGTTTAGAATAAACAATGTTTGGTTTGCTTTTGTTGACTTTGACAGCACTTTTAGTGTTAGCTATATCATGCCATGGAAATGGGAAAACTTGTCTTTTCCAAGGAAACGTATAGTCAAGCAAGGTTGACCTGGGTGGGCATGGAGCCCATGAGATTTATATTTCGCGTAATTCTATACCGAGTTACTGCTACACCCTGCATACAATATGTGTAGTAATTATGGGGTGTGGAGGTTTAATTTTGTACGTAATATACTATAGAGGACGAAATGCTCTAATTACTGAACAGCGTGTTTTCCGGCCTCGGTTTATTGTTTTCTAGATCGGATTAAAGTTGATTTTTTAAAAAAAATTTGCTAGTGTCATCTATGCGTCAATATGGTGGTATTCTTCTGCCGTCGAAACACGAGGGTGTCACTTTGTTGTCTTTCAGCGTTAACAATTACATGTTGCTATACCAAAACAAAATATAGAAGCACATCCTTTTACCTGTATGTGTAGTGTTAAATTATTCCCAAGTCAAGAAAAAAATTCGTCCATACATAAAAGTATATTCCATTAAAAGATAACGAATCGTATTTATGGAGGTGGTAGCTAGAGGGGTATCCTATGTTTTGATGTTTACATTAGTGTATTTAATGCATGCTTTCAGATCTTAGATATGAGCGTTATAGTCGACGTTCTTGTTACACTCTGTCAAGCAATCAGCAGGCCATCAGTAGCTATGTCTTGGTGCTTGACGAGGCCAAATATATCTCTAATGGGAGTTAAGAGGCATCTTACGTTTAAGCTAATGTATCTCCTAAAAAGAAAGGAAAAATAATATTTTATTTAAACCCTCTCCTATGTTATGAGTCATATTTGTGTACAATTTTTATTTGTATGGGCATATTCTGCAAGATGCTTTGAAGATGTTGGTAGGTTGGGGCCAAGTACTCTGCAAAGTTGGTGCTATCATACACACATAAATGCATTTAAAACACAAATAAAATACACATGTTCAATAGGTTGGAATAATCACTTAATATATCAATATAAAAAATGAACTTTATTTAAGATAGAACGGAATTCAGCCACTCAGCCTTGTCCTAGTCCGGTAAAAGTGACAGTGGGGACAAGTGGGGTGTTGGTGAGGGTGCAAGGTAAATGAAAGTTTAGAAACATGCTTTTTTCGCGAAGGGGTGACATCAATTTATTCATGAAGATAATGCATCGTGAAGCTGTCGACGTTTCAACAGTTAAAGAAGATACCCTTTACGTGTGCTTATTTATCACTTGGCATTGACAAGAAAACTGTTTATTTTTATTGTTGAAATAATGACAATTTAGAATGGAAAATAACTGTGTTACCGTATTGTTATTCCCTACAGATAAAATCGTGCAATGACGACGCTATGCGGAGCCACGAGAACGTTTTGTTTCTCTCTATATTTTATTCACTGACATGATTCAATTCGTTCTACGAGCGTTTAGAACAAGAATCTCTAAGATTAGTTTGAATACATGATTTGTGTATTTGGTATATAAAAACTTGTATCATGCGCTATACCCTGTTCATCTGCACCTTCGTGGACAAATGTAGATCAGTTTTGCATACCAAGCTGAGAATAGGTGTACAATGTCAATATCCTCTATTTATGTAGTTTTGATTGTAACAAGACGTAATGCAAATTTAGATACAAAAGATAATCGGCTGCCATAATATCGGTCTGTTTCACGCTGTGAAAATGGGGTATATTATGGAATTTGTCTATTGTGATCAGTTTGTTTCACTAGGGTATTCTGTCATCGTGCTGTAGGTTCATGTAGTATCTGATGATTAGGGTTTTCACAGTTTAAGTGTATCAATACTTGAGTTCATTTTTGTTTCTTAAATGAGCAAAATGTTTGATTTCTTTGTGCATCTCAGCAGGTACTATCGGTGTATTCCATCATAATTAGGTAAACAAATCTTTCTTATGACCTGCAACACTTAATTATTGATGGTAAAACAATGGTGACATAAATTTACGCATATTCTTTATATGACGTCAAGTTTGATCGTTACATACTAATTTCTTAACTGAGAACTAAGTTAAACACAAGCAGTTGAAATTTGCATACATCATAAATCATGGAACAAAACAGATTTAAGATAAATTAGAAAATTATTCATCAGACCTATAAACGTTGTATAAGTAAAATAAAAGCAATAATTTCAGTATAAAATAATAATGTATATTTGCTTACAACTTTGGATTGGATAAAATTATAGTCAATGCTGGTCATGTTACAAAGTAATATTAAAAAGAAACATAATATGAAGATATTTTTCCTACAATCAGGTATTTATTTGCATATTATCCGTCAGGTTTAAAAAAATGGAAGATTTGAAAAGGAATTATATAAAAAAAGTTTATATATATATTTTTATATATAGTTTATATGATACCAAATGCAAAACTTTCGAAACATTCTGAATATTATAAGAATGGACCAGAATAAAGTATGTTCAATTGACCTAAAATTAAATAGTAGATACTATGAATCCTTCTTAGATGGAAAGCAGCAGAGAACATGACTTCAGTGACATTAAATATGCGCTAAAGACACGTATTTGTTCTTTGGAAGATATACCAAAATAATCCAATGCATCGATGGGAGTGGAAGAGGAGTGCATAAAAAGCTCTCGTTTGAGGCACAAATCATTTGACATTTTGTACGATAACGAGTTAATATTATGCATCCGATGTAGAGAATGAGGTCGTTTAAGCATGAATGGCAGCGAAGTTATTATTATCACGAATGAACGGGATTAAATAAAAATAAACATAGCAGATAAACAAAATTGTACCCATGAACAGGTGGAACATACAACAATTGTCAAATGTTTTATTAGAGCTTTTATACATTGCAGAGAGCACACATACTAATGCAATAATGATGGCATTTAAATGCCTGTAACAGTCTAAAAAATGTATGGCGGCGAATCATACTGCCACTAAAACAACTGTATCCCTTGATAATATTTTCCGTGGCCAACACATCATGAACCAGAACCTCTTGATAGTGGAAGGATTCCACAGCATCTACATGATGCTGAAGAATTCAACAGCATCTACATGATGTTGAAAAATTCAACATCATCTAAATGATGTTGAAGAATTCAACAGCAGCTACATGATGTTGAAGAATTCAACAGCAGCTACATGATGTTGAGGTGACGCTCACCAGTTATTATGTACTTTTGAGAGAGTGATATATGTAAGGTGAAGTTGTTTGCATTTTAAACATGCACAGTGGAGAGAATGTTGGCATACCTATATACTACTTTCATGTAATGTGGATGAAATTTCTTTGGATATTGTACTTTTGGAAATTTAAAATGAGCTTAGGACACTGCGAACTAAAATGACTGCTCCCTTGTGCTTAAAAATCAACCAAAATTTGTCTAAAGTACACTATTCTTGGCAGCTATTAAAATATGGAAAATGAATTTTGCCAAACTAGATAATACCAGCTTCTAAAAGTGCAATGACTGAATTACCAAATACATAAAATGTAAAAAAAAGTTATCGGCTCTTTTTTACAATTTACCTCTGAAATTCGAGAAGTGAAAATGAGCAAGTAGAGCTAGCACTTTTTTGAAAGGTGCACATCTGCAGTAAGGTCAAACTGTATACTCTCTAACCCATATTACACCCATCAATCATACATCAAAATAAAGGGAATTAAAGTTTATTTAAATAATACCTAAGATATACTAAGTCTCTTTTAAAACACCAGTATAACTAGTGAGGAAACCCGGGAAAACTCCTTTTCTTTAAAATTTTAACCCTATGCTAAATACGAAAATGTACAGCGCCTCCTGAAGAATTCAACAGCATCTGCATGATGTTGAAGAATTCAACAGCATCTACATGATGTTGAAGAATTTAACAGCATCTACATGATGCTGAAGAATTCAACAGCATCTACATGATGTTGAAGAATTCAACAGCATAGATATGATGTTGAAGAATTCAACAGCATCTACATGATTTTGAAGAATTCAACATCTACATGATGTTGAAAAATTCAACAGCATCTACATGATGCTGAAGTATTCAACAGCATCTACATGATGATGAAGAATTCAACAGCATCTACATGATGTCAAAGAATTCAGCAGCATCGACATGATGTTGAAGAATTCAAGAGCATCTACATGATGCTGAAGAACTCAACAGCATCGACATGATGTTGAATAATTACACAGCATCTACATGATGCTGAAGAATTCAACAGCATCTACATGATGTTGAAAAATTACATAGCATCTACATGATGCTAAAGAATTTAACAGCATCTACATGATGCTGAAGAATTCAACAGCATCTACATGATATTGAAGAATTCAACAGTATCGACATGATGTTGAAAAATTACACAGAATCTACATGATATTGAAGAAGTCAACAGCATCTACATGATGTTGAAGAATTCAGCTGCATCTACATGATATTGAAGAATTACACAGCATCTACATGTTATTGAAGAATTCAACAGCATCTACATGATGCTGAAAAATTCAACAGCATCTACATGATATTGAAGAATTACGCACCATCTACATGATGCAGAAAAATTACACAGCATCTACATGATGCTGAATAATTCAACAGCATCTACATGATGATGAAGAATTCAACAGCATCTACATGATGCTGAAGAATTCAACAGCATCTACATGATGTTAAGAATTACGCACCATCTACATGATGCAGAAAAATTACACAGCATCTACATGATGCTGAAGAATTCAACAGCATCTACATGATGCTGAAGAATGCAACAGCATCTACATGATGCTGAAGAATTCAACAGCATCTACATGATATTGAAGAATTACACAGCATCTTTATGTTTTTGAATTCAACAGCATCAACATGATTGTTAAAGAATTCAAATGCAGAAAAATTACACAGAATCTACAAGATGTTGATGAATCACACAGCATCTACATGATGTTGAAAATGCCGATATAGAAGACTTAGTTTTGGAAGAATTTTCATTTCACATGTAACAGTCACTGAAACAAACATTTAGCTTTAAAACTGATTTATTGAAATTATAATCAAGGTGAGGATTTGGTTTTGGTTTGCCCAATCGTAATCAAAGATACTCGTACTGGAGATCAATTTAGACATAACTCACAAGTACAATTACGAACTGCAAAAAGTGAAAAACAATTAGACGCAATTGGAAAATCTAAATACAGAATGCCTACCATATATTGCTGGTCCAAAACAAACGAGGCTTTTTATAAAGCGGCGGAGAGAAACAAGCAGATTATAAAGAAGAATAAACACAAAATTACACTTGAATACGTACACGAAGTAAATAGGTGACACGTTCTTACCTAAAAAGCAATTTATTATGTACTTAAAAGACTCTCGAAAAAGATCGCAATCTCAAAACAAGAGTTCTCATTAGAGACAACAAAATGCTCGTGAATGGGCATCACATTCCACACGACTAGATTTTCAGGGAGCCAAATATATAGAAGAGATGTGGCTAATAATACCACCTAAAAACCAAATATATAGAAGAAATGTGGCTAATAATACCACATTAAAAAACCCAGCTATTTATTGTTCTTCGAAGATGGAGCATAACGAATTGGTTTGTATGTTTCATTAGTTGGGTATAAGAAAGGGCGGGGTTTGTTCTGATTCCAGTCGTTCATACGGAACGGGTATACGGTATGAAGTATACACAAATCTCCTGCGGTAAGATAATTCATGTATAAATGGAAAATACAAATTCCAAACAATTTACCATTGTATTAGATGTACATCAAGATGTTTGCCAGTCCATTTGGAGTTTGGAGATTTGACTGGTAGTAATGATGTCAAGCACAAGACCGAAGTACGTGCCAACAACCAAGATCAACTAAGCCACAAAATCTTGGTCGAGACTGAAGCATCAAGCTCCCCCTTAAAAGAACTACATTAAGGATTAAAAAAGCCCCTTTTACTTCTTTTTATGATCAATGCTAAACAAACCTGATGAAATCAAGCAATATAATTAAAATGTACATGCGCAGTGTTTTCTCATCTGTCGCACAGGAAACAGGTCCTGGTGCATATTTCACATATCTTTTGAAGAAATGGGTTTAAAACATACTAGCTATATCAATCATATCTAATGATGTCAAGCGTAAATGAAAATTGAGCACGTGGAACACTAACAGCCTGCTGAATGCATACAAATACTAATTTAATTTTATTTCCCTTTGATCTTAAGAACTGGTCATAGGCATATATCAAGTTCCCACTCCCATCGGTCTAAAAGCCATTTAGGTGGATCTTGATTTGCATACATTTTACGACCCTGATAAAGATTTGAATGACAGGAAGGATCATATATAAAGGGCTTCTAAAGACCGATCCCATCTAAAGGATTTTTTTTTTTGTCGTGAGCTCTTTATACATAAAAATTTGGTTTTTCTAGCATCCTTCATGTCTCTACAGTTCCTATGTGGATTGATGGTGTTTGTACTGCTAGCTTCCAACACAGGAAGAGCAGATGATAATGTAGATAACCCGGATAACAATGGGGCCGATTCCAGCCAAGATGGTCCCAACGGGTTTGCGGAAGAGCTTGCATTGGCTGGCGGAAAGGTATATCTTATTTGATGATGACATTTTCCCTTTATGTTGAATAATATTTAAGTTTCTTTGACCGTGGTAATTTTATGTTCATCAGTTACTGATAAAAAATATTAAAATGTTGTCATGTCTAGTGAAATAATTTTTTGACATGGTTCCCAAAATTTACACGACATTATTTATATCATAATATTATCAAACCTTAGTTTTAAAGGTACGGAAAAATAACTATGTTGAGGGTTACGTTCGGACTTTGTACTGCTATCTTAAGTAATTTGTCAGATTAATTTAAACAATGTAGAATGGTTTGCACAATTTTAACTACGTAATGATGTTACATTTTCTTAATCAGGTTTGATCGTGTACACATATGCGAAAACATTTCCAACAGTGTGCCATAAGAAATAGTAGTATCATCTTCATGACCGGAAATCCTTTGTAAAGATGGTCGCTAATGAAATCTTCAAGTTTATTACATTTGTTGTTGTCGCTGGTGATTGCTCTAAATCAAAATGATTTACACGCAATCACACACTCATACACCCACGCACCACCCCTTATATATATATATATATATATATATATATATATATATATATATATATATATATATATATATATATATATATATATATATAAGTACCAATGGTAGCAAAAAAAGTATTTATACCCCCAATTTTTTTTATCAAATTTGCACAAGTTAAAAGTCGCATATTTCCCTCATCAAGTACAGGAATGATCGAATAACATAAGTATTGCCATCACGATGATATTTTTAATTGTATAAGCGATCATTCGCGGAAGTTTTTAGGCAGGTAAAAAATAATGTAAAGATTTTTAAAGTTCTTTCATAATTTCTTGTGGCCAAGTTGGCTAAAGCGCTGTCCGTTACCAAACACTTTCATCTCCCCTCTGTCTTCGTAGGTTCCAGTCTAAGATTCTGTGAATGTGGATATTTGGGTCGGTGGTTCTTTTAGTTTATTTCCCTGTTTCTTCCTCCACCAATAATACTGGACGCCATGTATAGCCTATCGTGTGCTAGAAAATGGCGCTAAACCCAACAACAACATACTTCTTGTTAACTTTTTCATTTTCGCTTTCATCACCGTTGTTGTAATTATTAAAATGGCATAATTTTGTTTTTCATTATCATTATTTAATAAGACCCGGTCACCTCAACGATCTCATTTTGCATTCAGTCAATTACAGACTTCATAGCTTTTTGTGAGACTTTTTCAAAATGTTGGCTCAGAATAATATAATGTTCACGTTATTTTGAATTGTGCTTTAAGGGTTCGTTTTCTTCAGATTGCATTATCTTTTAGCAATTATGAATAAAATTATTAATAATTACTGGTATGCACATTTTTAATATTTATTAATTTCCATATGAGATGAGTAATATAAAAGCAATTCTTCATTCTTCCAGATCGACTACCTTTTCGCAATCATGGCTGGGCAGATGGCGAAGCTAAGTCTTGAAGTTGACACATTAAAGAACGCTATACAAAGTAACTCTCTCTCTCTCTCTCTCTCTCTCTCTCTCTCTCTCTCTCACACACACACACACACACACACACACACAACTAAGCATGTTATTGGGCCGTTTCTTCTTCCTATCTTCTGTTATATTATTCGCTGACATGACCTAAAGCAGGAAGAATGGCTCTGCATTCAGAAAGTATCAACAGTTCTAATGTCCGTCAACAATTGCAACATTTTGCTTCTAAAATGGAGGTAAGCCGATTCGAAATAAATGTTACCTTGACTAGCACAGACTACATAAAAAACCTTATTATTTGCTACCTGCCCTACAAGAACTGAACCAAATTTGTTAAGAGCTTGAGATAAAAAGGTGTATCAACATTGTTTAATGCAGAATCCTGATTCAGTCATATCCACAGTTGTTAGAATTCCTTTATACCACTTCATTTACAGAAAACAAGAAAATACGTTCCGAACTTTGATCCAAAGACAAAAATGATCCCGATGTTCCTGATTTTGAATGATTCCTGGTTACAAATAATGCGGATTACCAAATTAAATATAGTATTCGTGACAGAGAAACACCTTAATACTATCAGGCGATTATGTTTCCTCAAAAGTAGTTTGATATAATGCTCTTAACACAAAAAAATGAAAACGGCTTTCCTTTGGTACATAATCGTCATCAAACGTAGCCAAAAAAAAGAATAAATCTGGACCAGTCTGTAAAAAAGCTTATCCCCGAAAACGGCTAATCGGAGCACATTTGAAATAAAACAATTTGACAGGTGGTATGTAAACAAAATGATGCATTGTGGCCGCAACTAAGAAAAAACGGGAAGACCGATAAATTACTTCTTACCCAAAAGCAGTTTTTACAAATAAAATATAAAATGTTAAAATATGAAAAATATATTCTTTAACCAAAACACTCAGAAGAATTTAACTATCATGCCATATTCATGAGTAAGTTATGCCTTCGAAACGTAGAAGGAACACGTCAAAATTTACCTATTTAAAAACCAAATAAAATATAGACCTCACAAGCCGTTCATTATTGCTTAATAATAATAATAATAATAATAATAATAATAATAATAATAATAATAATAATAATAATAATAATAATAATATTCTTCTTCTCGTTCTTCTTGTTCTTGTTCTTCTCCTTCTCCTTCTTCTTCTCATTATGATTATTATTATTATTATTATTATTATTATTATTATTATTATTATTATTATTATTATTATTATTATTACAATACTACAGTGACAGGAATATTTTCGTTTCTTCAGGTCATTCCCTATAATTGGATCACTCCATCAATATGCACAAAAACGCCCTTGCACCAATATAAGAATTTATTTTCTGCATGATTAAAAAGAAAATAGTTTCAGGTATAAATTAGTATTTTTTTATTAATTTTCTGTTAAATGTTGCGTTTGTGCTTTCAAAAGTAATTCCCTAAGATAATATAATCCGATGGTCCTAAAGACTACCACTACTTTTACGCAATGTATTCCAAGATTTCTTTCATAAATAAAGTTACTCTGACAAACGTAACACTAAGAATCACTCCTCTGTCAATGTTTTTATATCCCCCTCTCTCTATCTCTCTCTGTATGTGTGAGTGTGCGTTTATGAGATTTTCAAAAATTAGCATTTCACTTTCATGCTTATCAGTAACTTAATATATATTAAATATTGTATCCCATCAAGAATATACCGGCGTTGAACCAGCCCCAGAACCGGGATCGATCGACGAGGCAAATGGACACGTCGGACCAGAGCCATTGGAGCCAGAACCGGGTAGTATAGGTGGACGGTCTACTCTGCAAAGACTGGCAAAACTGCTCGCCGAAAGAAAACTGACTGACCAGAAAGAGTCAAAAATCAACGCTCTTAAGCGCATGTTGGAGGTCTCTCTCTCTCTCTCTCTCTCTCTCTCTCTCTCTCTCTCTCTCTCTCTCTCTCTCTCTCTCTCTCTCTATATATATATCTATATATATATATATATATATATATATATATATATATATATATATATATATGGATGTCTTATTATCATTATATTGTGTTTTATAGAAAGAAAACAAGGATATATATATATATATATATATATATATATATATATATATATATATATATATATATATATATATATATATATATATATATATCATTTCTTGGAACATATGCGACAGGCAGGTTCCATAAATGAATATTACTTTGTCGATGTTCAGTCAGAGCAGCTCTCTTTGCTCTCAACTTTATT
Source organism: Potamilus streckersoni (assembly GCA_016746295.1). NCBI lineage: Eukaryota > Metazoa > Mollusca > Bivalvia > Unionida > Unionidae > Potamilus > Potamilus streckersoni. The sequence goes on from JAEAOA010000176.1 coordinate 305,728, forward strand.
TACAGAAAAAACACAAATATTACCACTGCAGATAGTAGTAGTAGTAGTGCTACTAATACGAATAAAGTTACTACTACTACAACTAGTACTCGAAATATTACTATTACTCCAGCTACTACTACTACTACTACTACTACTACTACTACTATTAGCAATCATAAGCATGTAAATAACAATAGCAACGTCGAGACATTTGAAGAGAACATAGTCTTAATTGAGCATATAAACATCATTTTGAAGCTGATTAAAATAATACAACAGCTGGATTAGTCAGATGTTTGTAAAAATAATAATAATAATAATAATAATAATAATAATAATAATAATAATAATAATAATAATAATAAAAACTACATTCGTTCACTATGTTAATAATACAAACAATACTATCATACAGGTTAGAGTAATTAAATTCGTACTCTACGGAGTTTCGAACCCAGGTCCGCGAGTAAATTGTACCCATAGCCTTGCCTGGACGGACCAGCCCATATAACATCAAGGACTAAGCACGCATCACCTAAATATGAACGCACTGAGTCGGGTTTATATGAGCTCGTGCTTAGCAGACACACTCGCATGACGACCTAGTACATACGTACGATTTAATTTCTCTAACCTGTATGATAGTTTTGTTTGTATTAAATTATTAATTGTGCCAACTATTATCAAGATTCTACTATATAATTCAGGGGTTGCACTGTCTGTTTTTGTCTGGTATATATTTATAATTCTTTATATATATATATTAGAGAATTTTAATTCCTACTCTACGGAGTTTCTAACCAAGGTCCGCGAGTAAACGGTACTTATCGCCTTGCCTGCACACACCAGCCCATATCCCGTTAGGACTAAGAACGCAACACCAAAAATGATGGCACGGAATCGGTGTTATATAAACTCGTGTGTAGCAGGTATATAACGACGTGACGACGTAATGATTAATTCTAATATATATATATATATATATATATATATATATATATATATATATATATATATATATATATATATATATATATATGCCAATTACTCGCGGACCTGGATTTCAAACTCCATATTAAGAATTAAAAATTATCTAACCTAACCTTGATGATAGTATTATTTGTATTAAATAATTAATTCTGCCTTCTATTATCAAACATTCTTCTACAGAATCCAGGGATATCACTTTCTGTTCAATTTGGTATATATTTATAATTCTATAATATTGATAATTATATATATATATATATATATATATATATATATATATATATATATATATATATATATATATACATGCTTTGTTTCTCATTACAGCATCTTCAATAAGAAATTGTGACGTTTGATGGGAACTGAAACGTGACACTATACAGCTTAACAGACCTGAGACTATTATTCTATCATATTGCTTTGTACAAAATTATATATGAATAAATGCACACGTTTTCAAAATGTATTTTTTCAATTTTCCTTTATGTATACATGGATTTTATATATGTTCTGTAAAAGTCGTTCACTTACACTAAGCTAAACATTGGAATTAGGAATGACAATCCAATTAAATGGAGGAAGGAAGAGAGATACCATTTCCGAAGTGTGAGTAAACTATATCAACCATTATATGTGTCTATGTGTGTGTTTATGTGTGTGTGTGTCTGTGAATATATGTATGTCTATATTAGTCATTTAAATGGTCATATTTTCATCTTTAATTAATTATCTTTTGACAGAATTCAGTGCGATAACTCGTATTTGCTTTTAATGTTTGCTTTTGCCTCTTCAGACATGTGTTATAACTGTAACCCAAATACAATTTTTTTTATATTGATCTAGAAATATTAATCTGGATTATAAATATCACTTCTGTTCCAATTCAGCCTCATAAAAATTATAAAAATCATAAACTAAAGGAATTATCATAATGTTTAAATGTTTGACTTCTGACAGAAACATTATTCAAGTTTGCTTGAGGAAGGCCCTTGTTTCACGAGTCCAGAGAAAGACTGTTAAAGCCGTGAATGGTGACTATGAACCAAACTAGCACTACTGTAACACACCCTTCAATACCCACATATGTTATGATAATGGTCCTTGGCTGCACTAGGACTGTGTACAAGTCTGCACCAGGACTATTTGTTAGTCTGCACGAAGACTGTGTACTAGTCTGCATTACCACTGCGTCAACCGTAAAAAAAAGTTCGCGGCAGTACTATCTTATATATATATAAAACTATAAAAAGTGAAAACATTTAGACGAAATTTGAAAATCTATATAGAGAATATACAGAATCTAAATACAGAATGCCTACAATGCATTTCTTGTCTAAAACAAACGAGGTTTTTCTTATATAGCAACGAAAAAAAACCAAACAGATTATAATAAAAATATACAAAATTACACTTGAATACGTAAAAGAAGTAAATAGGGGACACGCGTTTTTACATAAAAAAGCAATTTATTATGTACTTAGAAAACTCTATAAATATCGTGATCTCTAAGCAACAAGTAATCTTCACAGAGACAAGAAGATGTTTGTGCAACGGGCATCACCTTCCAGACGACGAGATATTCAGGGTGCAAAATATAGAGCAGTGATGTGGCTCATAATACACCTAAAGAAGGAAAGATAAAACCCGGCGTTTGATTGTTCTTTGTAGATGTAGAGTAGAGAACTGGCTTGTATGTTTTATAAGTTGGGTATAAAAAACGGCGGTATTTTTCCTCGTTCCTCTGGATCATACGGAAGGGATATAGGGTCTGAAACATCCACGAATCTCCTTTGGTAAGGTAATTAGTGTTTAAATGGAAAATACAAATTTCAAACAGTCTACCGTCGTATTACATATGTTTCAAATTGTTTGCCAGTCAATTTGGAATTTGGAGATTTGACTGGTAGTATTGATATCCAGCACTGGACTGAAGTAAATGCCAACAATTAACAACCACGATTAACTAAACCACAAAATCTTGGTCGAGACTGAAGCACTAGGATTAGATATAGCTTCCCCCTAAAAGAACTACATAAAAGATTGATCAATGCTAAACAACTGAGATACGCCAGCATGCTAAAATCAAGCAAAATAATTAAAATGCACATGCGCAGTGTTTTCTCATCTGTCTCAAACGAATTAGGCCCTGATGCATAATTCACATATCTTTTGAAGACCTACCAGCGTTATGTATCATATCTAATGATGTCAAGTGTAAAAGAAAATTGAGCACGTGGAACACTAATAGCTTGCTGAAGGCATAAAAATACTAATTTTAAATGCATTTCCCTTTGATCTGAAGAGCTCATCATAGGCGAAGATGGAGTTCCCACTCCCATTGGTCTAAAAGCCATATAGGTTGGTCTTGATTTGCATACATTTTATGACCGTGATAAAGATTTGAATGACAGAAAGGAGCATATATAAAGGGCTTCTAAAGACCGATCCCATCAAAAGGATTTTTTTGTCGTAAGCTCTTTATATATAAATAAATTTGTTTTTTTCTAGCATCCTTCATGTCTCTACAGTTCCTTTGTGGATTGATGGTGTTTGTACTGCTAGCTTCCAACACAGGAAGAGCAGATGATGATGTAGATAACGAGGATAATAGCGAGACCAATTCTAGCAGTGATGGTCGTAACAAAAAGCTTGGATTGGATGACGAAGAGGTATATCTTATTTTGATGATGACATTTGCCTTCTCTGTTAAATATTATTTTGGTTTATTTTTGACCGTGGCTTATTTACGTCTCGCAGTTGCTGATAAAAAATATTAAAATGTTGTCATGTCTAGTGAAATAATTTATTGATATTGTTCCAAAATTTCCCCGAGCTTTATTTATAGCATAATATTATCAAACCTTAGTTTCAAAGGTACGGAAACATAACTTTATGTTGTGGGTTACATTTCGGACTTTCTACTGCTATCTTAAGTAATCTGTCAGATTCATTTAAACGATGTAAAATGGTTTGCACAATTTTAACTACGTAATGATGTTACATATTCTTAATCAGGTTTGATCGTGTACACATATGAGTGAACATTTTCAATAGTGTACCATGAGAAATGACAGTATCATTTTCCTGACTGGAAATCGTTTGTAAATATGGTCGCTAATGAAATGCTCCAGTATATTACATTTTTGATGTTGCTGTTGATTTCTCTAAAACAAAATTATTTACACGCAATCACGCACAAACATACACCCCCGCACACCTCTTATATATATATATATATATATATATATATATATATATATATATATATATATATATATATATATATATATATATATATATCCTGTAAATATTTTTACTTACTGGAAAAGTACCAATGATAGCAAAATAAGTATTTATGAGCCCCCCCCCCCAAGAAAAATTCATCAAATTTACACAAGTTAAATATCATATATTTCCCTCATCAAATACAGGAATCATCTAATCACATAAGTATTACCAACACGATGATATTTTAATTTTATAAGCGATCATTCACGGAAGTTTTTAGGCAGGTAATAAATTGCTCTAAAGATTTTCAAAGTTCTTTCATACTTCTTGTTAACTTTATTATTTTCGTTTACATCGCCGTTGTTGTTTTTATTAAAATGACATAACTTTGTTTTTCATTATCATTATTTAATAAGACCCGGTCACCTCAACCATCTCCTTTTAAATTCAGTCAATTACAGAATTCAACGCTTTTTGTAAGATTTTTTTTACATCCTGTCAATTTTAGAATTCAAAGCTTTTTGTGTGATTTTTTCAAAATGTTGGCTCAGATTGATGTAATGTTGACGATATTTCGAATTGTGCTATAACGGTTCGGTTTTCTTCGGATTGCATTATCGTTTAATAATTCGGAATGAAATTGATAACAATTAGAGTTATGCAAATTTTTAATATTTAATAATTTCCATATATGATGAGTACTAAAAAAGCAAATCTTCATTCTTCCAGATTTACAAAATCATTGCTCAAGTGATCGTGAAACTAAACCTTGATGCTGACAAGTTAATGAACGCTATACTAAGTAACTCTCTCCACTACCCCCCCCCCTCTCTCTCTCTCTCTCTCTCTCTCAACTAAGCATGTTAATGGGCCGTTTCTTCTTCCTATCTTTTGTTATTATATTATTCTCTGACCTGACCTAAAACAGGAAGAATGGCTCTGCATTCAGCAAGTATCGCCAGTTCTAATGTCCAACAACAATTGCAACATTTTGCTTCTAAAACGGAGGTAAGCCGATTCGAAATAAATGTTACCTTGACAAGCACAGACTACATAAAAACCATATACTTTTTCTACCTTCCCTCCAAGAACTGAACCAAGTTTGTTAGAAAGCATGACATGAAAAGGTGTATCAACATTGTTTAATGCAGAATCCTGCTTCGGTCATATTAAGTTGTTCGAATTCCTTTATACCACTTCATTTACAGAAAAAGAGAAAATACGTTTCGGAATTTTCAAAAATAAAAATGATCCCTAAGATCATGGCTTCCAGGTTTACCGATTTAAAATCCCAAATACAGATTGCATGTTTCGTTCATTATTTAATAATAATAATAATAATAATAATAATAATAATATTATTATTATTATTATTATTATTATTATTATTATTATTATTATTATTATTATTATTATTATTATTATTATACTGTGACAATGATGGGAATATTTTCGATTCTTCAGGTCATTCACTATAATTCGATCAGTCCAGCAATATGCATCTAGCGTCTCTTTGTTTCCTTAATGATTGGAAAGAAAATAGTTACATGTAGATATTCGTATTTTTACGTAATTTTCCGTTAAATGTTGCGTTTTTGTTTCCAAAAGTAATTTCCCAAAGACTGCCACTACTTGTACGCAATGAATTCCAAGTTCTACTTCATAAATGAAGTTACTCTGACAAATGTACCAGAAGAATCACTCCTCTGTCAATGTCTTTATATCCCCTTTTATATCTCTATCTGTATGATTGAGTATGCGTTAATATGATTTTCAAAAATTACATTTCATTTTCTTGCTTATCAATAACTAAATATATATCAAATATTATCAGATCAACAATATACAGGCATTCAACCAGCCTCAGGTCAGGAAGCGGAAATAGGGCCAAATGAAATCGAGATACCAGCGTCGTTGCTCCCTGAACCAGATAGGGAAGGTAGACGGTCTACTCTGCAAAGACTGGCAAAACTGCTCGCCGAAAAAAAGGTGACTGATCAGAAAAAATAAAAAATCGACGCTCTTAGGAACATGTTGGAGTTCTACACAACACAATGATAATACAGTCTCTCTCTCTCTCTCTCTCTCTCTCTCTCTCTCTCTCTCTCTCTCTCTCTCTCTCTCTCTCTCTGTCTCGATGCTGTATTATCTTTGTGTTGTGTAGAACAGAAACATGGAGATATATACTCATTTTTCTACTTTGGTACATATGCGACAAGCTGATTCCATAAATGGATATTACGTCGTTGATGTTTAGTCAGAGCTGCCATCTTTGTTCGCATCTGTATTTTTACAGAGAGAACACCAATACTACTACTTCAGATAGTAGTAGTAGTAGTAGAAGTGCTACTAATAGGACTACTAGTATTAATAATATTAATATTACTGCTACAATTACTACTAGCAATAATAAGCAAGATGATAACAATAGCAACATCCAGCAATTTAAAGAGAAAGTAGTTTTTATTAAGCATATAAACATCATTTTGAAGCTGTTTAAAATAGCATAACAGCTGGAGTACTACTACTACTACTACTACTACTACTACTACTACTACTACTACTACTAATATTAATAAGCAAAATGATGATAATAATCATAATTATGAGAACAAGAGTAAAATGAAGAATAAAACGAAATTTGTTTTCTGCACATAAGTAATGTATATATATATATATATATATATATATATATATATATATATATTGCAAATAATACTATCATCCAGATTTGAGAATTTTAATTCGTACTCTACAGAGATTCGAACCCAGGTCTGCGAGTAAATGGCACTAATCGTCTTGCCTGCACACACCAGCCCATATCCCGTCACGACTATGCACGCGTCACCAAAAATGATGGCAGTGAATCGGTGTTATATGTTATATGTTATATATGTTGTGTGTGTGTGTGTGTGTGTTCCAGATTTCTATCAAAGAAAATCAAGATATGTAGGATTTTTTATTACAAAGATTTAAAAAAATATACCAAACAGAACAGAAAGTGCTATTCCTGGATTTAATAGGAGAATGCTTGATAATAGTAGACGTAATTAATAATTTAATACAAATAATGCTATCATACAGATTAGAGAATTTTAATTCGTACTCTACGGAGTTTCTAACCCAGGTCCGCGAGTAAATGGCACTAATCGTCTTGCCTGCACACACCAGCCCACATCCCGTTGCGACTAAGCACGCATCACCAAACATGATGGCACTGAATCGGTGTTATATGAACTCGTGTGTAGCAGACACACTCGCATGACGACCTAGTAATTAATTCTCAAACACACGCACACACACATACATAGAGTTCCTCCAGATTCCTATGAAATAAATCAAGGTATATAGGATTTTTTTTTTATTACAAAGAATTATAAATATATACCAAACAAAACATAAAGTGGGCTGGTGTGTGCTGACAAGGCGACGAGTGCCATTTACTCCCTGACCAGGCTTTGAAACTACGTAGAGTACTAATTACGATTCTCTAACCTGTATGATAGCATTATATGTATTAAATTATTAATTCTGCCTTCTATTATCAAGCATTCTTCTATAGAATCCAGGGATAGCACTTTCTGTTCTGTTTGGTATATATTTATAATTCTTTCTATATAGAAATACTTATATATATATATATATATATATATATATATATATATATAAATATATATATAAATATATATATATATATAATTATATGTATATATATATATATATATATATATATATATATATATAAAAATGAAAATATGAAAATATATATATATATATATATGTATATATATATATATATATATATATATATATATATATATATATATATATACATGCTTTGTTTCTCATTACAGCATCTTCAATAAGAAATTGTGACATTTGATGAGAACTTAAACGTGACACAATACAGCTTAACAGATTATAGAATATTATTGTATTTTGCTTTGTACAAAATTTATATGAATAAATGCACACGTTTTCAAAATCTATGTTTTCCATCTTTTTTTATTTATACATGTGTTTTATGTATGTTCTGTAAAAGTAGTTTTATATATGTTCTGTAAAAGTAGTTAACTTACAATAAACTAAATATTGGAATTAAGAATGACATAACTATCTAATGAAGGAAAGAAGAGAGAGAAATAATGACCGAAGTGTTAGTAAACCATACGAGCCAATGTATATGTCTGTGTGTGTTTATGTGTGTGTCAGTGTGTCTGTGTATATTTGTGTGTGTGTATTAGTTATTTAAATGGTTATATGTTCATCTCTTATTAATTGTCCTTTGACAGAATTCAGTGTGATAACTAGTGTTTGCTTTTAAAGTTGCTTTTGTCTATTCAGACATGTGTTGTAATTGTTGTTGTTGTTGTTGTTGTTCTGGGGCTTAACGTCATTTTTCAGCACACGATAGGTTATACATGGCGGCCAGTATTAATGGTGGGGGAGGAAACAGGGAATTCCGAGAAAAGAACCACCGACCCACGAGAAGCTACTGGCACGCTTTCTCACATATCCACAATCTTAGACTCGAACCCACTCAGACGGAGGTGAGATAGCATTGATCCGTAACGGAGAGCGCTTTAGACTACTCGGTTACTCAGGGGCACCTGTTGTAATTGTAACCCAATACAAGTTTTTTTATTCATTTAGAAATGTTATCTGGATAATAAATATTACTTCCGTTCCAATTCAGACTCATAATTATAATAAATGATCACCATTAACTAATGTAATCGTCATAATGTGTATACGGCTGACAAAAACGAGTTGGGTAGGTTTATTTAAGTTTGTTTGAGGGAAGCCTTTGTTTTACGAGCTCAGATAATGATTGTAACTTCATTACCCAAACATATGCTATTATAATGGTCCTCGGCTGTACAAGGACTGTGTACAAGTCTGCACTAGGACAATATGCAAGTCTGCATGAATACACATAGGATGATATACATATCTGCCCGAAGACTGTACAAGTCTGCAATAGGACTATATAAAAATCTTCACGAAGACTTTACTAGTCTGCACTAGGACTATATACAAATCTGCACGTAGACTGTGTACTAGTCTGCACTAGGATTATATTAAAGTGTGCACGAAGACCGTTTACTAGTCTGCTCTAGGACTATATACAAGTCTGCACGAGGACTGTGTACTAGTCTGCACTAGGATTATATACAAGTTTGTATGAAGACTGTACAATTCTGCACTAGGACTATATAAAAGTCTGCACGAAGACTTTACTAGTCTGCACTAGGACTATATGCAAGTTTGTATGAAGACTGTACAAGTCTGCACTAGGATTATATACAAGTTTTTTATGAAGACTGTACAATTCTGCACTAGGACTATATAAAAGTCTGCACGAAGACTTTACTAGTCTGCACTAGGACTATATACAAGCTTGTATGAAGACTGTAAAAGTCTGCACTAGGACTATATTAAAGTCTGCACGAAGACTGTTTACTAGTCTGCACTAGGACTATATTAAAGTCTGCACGAAGACTGTTTACTAGTCTGCACTAGGATAATATAAAAGTCTGCACAAAAACTGTGTACTAGTCTGCACTAGGACTATATACAAGTCTACACTAAGACTGTGTACTAGTCTGCATTATCACTACGTAGACCGTGAAAAAGTTCGCTGCAGAAATGTATCTTACTTTTCTTCTTGGTGGGTGTGTTATATATAATACGATAATCTACTATGGTGGTGTCAGTCACAATAAATATCTAATAAATAACTAAGATGAATCAATATGGAATAAAATACAATTCGAACGAGTAAATATTGGACCATTGTTCAGATAGACCTCTAGCTACATTGTTCATATAGACCTCTAGCTACATTGTACAGCTAGACATCTAGCTACATTGTTCAGATATAATCTCTAGCTACATTGTTCAGATAGACCTCCAGCTACGTTGTTCAGATATAATCTCTAGCTACATTGTTCAGATAGACCTCTACCTATATTGTTCAGATGGACATCTAGCTACATTGTTCAGATAGACCTCCAGCCACATTGTTCAGATAGACCTCTAGCTACATTTTTCGGATAGACCTCTAGCTACAATGTTCAGATAGACCTCCAGCTACATTATTCAGATAGACCTCTAGCCACATTGTTCAGATAGACCTCTAGCTACATTGGTCAGATAGAATCTCTAGCTAGATTGTTCAGATAGACCTCTAGCTACATTGTTCAGATAGACCTCCAGGTATGTTGTTCAAATAGACCTGCATGTACGTTGATCAGATAGACCTCCAGCTACATTTTTCAGATAGACCCCTAGCTACATTGTGCAGTTAGACCTCTAGCTACATTGTTCAGATAGAATCTCTAGCTACATTGTTCAGATAGACCTCCAGATACATTGTTCAGATAGAGTTCCAGGTACGTTGTTCAAATAGACCTGCATGTACGTTGATCAGATGGACCCCCAGCTACATTGTACAGATAGACCTCTAGCTACATTGAATACGTTTGTTACTCGTGTCATCTTTCTCCATTCATTTAAAAATAAAGCTACAAAGGTATCATTCATAGTTAATGTCTATTGTGCACATGCTTTATCTGCCACTCCTCTTTGCACTCCTCTTTGCGCGCCTCTACCCTAAATTCCTTCTTGGATAGAATACTGACTAGTCTTTGTCTTATATTCCATATACTGACTTGTAGAGATTTAGAGCTTTGGTACAGTTACGTGATCGAAAAAGTGGATAGCGACCATTTGATATAATGCCACTGTTTGGTCAATCTGAAAATCAATATCTGGAACTGTACTTCTTGTAATCCTGTGCATTACACAGCAACGACTGCTATATGACACTGCTGTTCCAGCAAGGTGGAGGTATGTTTGAATACATTTGTTACTCGTGTCATCTTTCTCCATTCATTTAAAAATAAAGCCACAGAGATATCATTCATAGTCAATGTCTATTGTGCACATGCTTTATCTGCCTCTCCTCTTTGCATCTAAGGTAGCTGGAGGTCTATCTAAACAATGTAGCTAGAGGTCTATCTGAACAATGTAACTGGATGTCTATCTGAACACTGTAGCTAGAGATTCTATCTGACCAATATAGCTAGAGGTCTATCTGAACAATGTAGCTAGAGGTCTATCTGAACAATGTAGCTGAAGGTCGATCTGTACAATGTAGCTGGAGGTATGTCTGAACAATGTAACTGGAGGTTTATCTGAAAAATGTAGCTGGAGGTCTATCTGAACAATGAAGCTGGAGGTCCATCTGATCAACATACCTGCAGGTCTATTTGAACAACATCCCTGGAGGTCTATCTGAACATAACCTTGCGCAAGCACACAGCAATGTAATATCGGAACTGTTTACATCAAAAGTTAAGTTGTGCAACGCTGTGCAACGATGTGTGCAATCCCCACTCCTTTAAATTACAGTTAAGTTACCGAGCACATTATTATTTGCATAACTTTCAGCCATAGATCATCAGGTTATACTAAAGGGAAAACAAATGTATTGAGCGATTGAAGATGAAATTATTCAAATCACATATTATACTTATAGACAATATCTCCTTATGTGATCATAACACGTGATAAGGACGTTCTTTATTTGCTGAAGATTTGTTGATGATAGGCAGTTTACCTGGATAGATACATGTGCAAGATTAAGATGCCTGGTAACATATTGCACTTATTTATCCGCGTTTTTCAAACATGTAATGCATTTACGATTATTCATCCTATATCAAAAGTGTAGGTTAATTAAGATGAGGAATGAATCTGTAAATGACTACTGCATATGACTTATACTTCAGTGAGTGATTTATTACGGTCAATCCTTTGACTCTTTTAGTATGGTCACTCCTTTAGACTCTTAGTATGGTCACTCTTTTGAACTCTTTTGATAGGGTCACTTCTTTTGACTCTTTTAGTATGGTCACTCCTTTAGACTCTTAGTATGGCCACTCTTTTGGACTTTTGATAGGGTCACTTATTTTAACTCTTTTAATCGGGTCACACCTTTTGACTCTTTTAATAGGGTCACTCCTTTTGACTCTTTTAATAGGGTCACTCCTTTTGACTCTTTTAATAGGGTCACGCCATTGGATGTTTTATTAGAATAAATCCTTTTGACTCTTTTAGTATGATAACTTCTTTTGACTCTTTTAGTATGATAACTCCTTTTGGCTCTTTTAATAGGGTCAATCCTTTTGACTCTTTTAGTATGGTCACTCCTTTCGACTCTTTTAGTTCGGTTACTCCTTTAGAGACCTTTAATAGGGTCACTCATTTTGACTCTTTTTATATTGTCACTTCTTTTCAGTCTTTTAGTATGGTCACTCCTTTAGACTCTTTTAATTGGGTCACTCGTTTTGACTCTTTTAATGGGGTCACGCCATTGGATGTTTTATTAGAATAAATCCTTTTGACTCTTTTAGTATGATAACTCCTTTTGACTATTTTAGTATGACAACTCCTTTTGACTCTTTTAATAGGGTCAATCCTTTTGACTCTTTTAATAGGGTTAATCCTTTTGACTCTTTCAGTATGGTCACTCCTTTTGAGTCTTTTAGTTCGGTTACTCCTTTAGAGACCTTTAATAGGGTCACTCATTCTGACTCTTTTAATATGGTCACTCCTTTTGACTCTTTTAATAGTCACTCCTTTTGTCTCTTTTAGTATGGTCATTCTTTTAGACTCTTTTAATAGGGTCACTTCTTTTTACTCTTTTTTAAAGGTCGCTCCTTTTGACTCTTTTAGTATGGTCACTCCTTTTGACTCTTTTCGTAGGGTCATGCCTTTTGACTCTTTTACTATGCTCACTCCTTTAGTCTCTTTTAAAAGGGTAACTCCTTTTGACTCTTTTAGTATAGTCATTCATTTAGACTCTTTTAATAGGGTCACTCTTTTTGACTCTTTTTATATGGTCACTCCTTTTCACTCTTTTAGTATGGTCATTCCTTTAGACTCTTTTAATAGGGTCACTCCTTTTGACTCTTTTAATAGGGTCACTCCTTTTCACACTTGATGAGGTCACTCCTTTTAATTATTTTAATATGGTAAATCCTTTGATGCTTTTAATATGGTCACGCCTTTTGGATATTTTATCAGATTCAATCCTTTTGACTCTTTGAATAGTTTGTTGCAATTGATGACTCAGTGAGCAAATTCCATCACTTACGCTTTTTCGGTTAGTACGACATCCATCATAAATACGGTTTTGCAGTGCATGAATACTTTGCATGACATGTTATATGCCGATATCATAGTCAATTTGGTACCATAGAGGACACAATCTGTACAATCGAATTGAAATTGTGTTAAACATAAACAAAAGAAACAGATAAAATAAATCCTGTGTTAACATAGATTAAAATGACCTAAGGGAGCACTTGTCTGCTTCATTATATTACAAAGTGTTTATTGCCATGAAAATATGAATATAATTTGTATTATGCATGGGATATAATAGCAAGACAGTTTTCATTGTACTATTACGACTCTATGGCCTTAAAATAAGTATCATAAAATAATTAAAACCAACATGCTTCGTAAAAGTCAACAAAACATTTATTTCCCGAGAATACAAAGTGAAAATATCAAAAGAACTCATGGCATTGGGAATTAAATCCCAAACAATATTAAACTTACCAGGTTCTAATGAATGGATTTCTGAATAAAAATCGTTGGTGATATTCCAAATAAACTTCATTATTGAAGGCATTGATGTACCAGAAGTGACCGTTAGTCTCTAATTTACTAATGTACCAATGACCTAATTTGTAATTATGTGCCAGAAGTCTTTTGTTGAATCACAATAAGATAATCTATATTTCCTTGTTTTGAAATCACTTTACTTACCAGCTAATATCTTTGTCCAATAATGATTTTGAACACTTTGCATTTCCAGTCAATACGTAATTTAAAAATGCTTTCCAACACAAATCAAAAAGTGAACACAACAAATGATTCTGCCCCAAAGTCTTATTTCACGAATACATAATCCCTAAATAAACAAGATTATATAAAAAGGACTAAGACACACAAGAGGATCCAGTAAATAGGACAAAAGTTTATTACCAGAGCAATCCAAGCTATAATTAGATAAGGTATATTACTTAAATGTATAATATAGAACATGATACACATAGTTATCCTTGACTCAGAGCATGATAATGAACCTACACGCAGAGAGAAATAAAAGCTATTGTTTAGTTGTTTGCAAAAATAAAAACAAAATATCAATGATTCTTATCAGGTAAACAATGAATTTGATTGTAGACAAGGTCAGCTACAAAATACAGTTTTACATAATCCATAGAATATAACGAATAAAGGACTAACAAACAATACAAATAAAAGATAAAAGCAATATCAAAGTTAGTTCATGTAGTATTTCTTCTTCGTTGATAATTTCAGTAAAAAGTGAAAACCTAACCTACCATTATTATTAACTTTTAATAAGGTACCTACATACAATATATATTATTACAAGCCAGGGGTCTTTGCTTGACCAAGCGGTGTCAAAACCTGCTAGAACTCATACGTTTACCCCAAATTTCCAAAGACTTCTATACAACTTTCCTTGCAAATTAGAAATCTCGACGTGTCCATTCTATGCAAAAATTTTTACTCTAATCAATGCAAGATCACATTATTCACAACTTTCCAAATATCTATCAACTGCACTTCTGCATAGTTTCTCTTCATCAACTTTCCATACCGTTAGCAGTTCACATCGTAGAAACTCTACAACTATCCCCTAATACAGGGAACTATTGTTCGCCACCTTAAGCCAGTCAATTTATGGTTTCAAGGCACATCACGCTAGTATATCTGCCTCACATTTACCACCATTGCCACATAAACGCTTTCTGCCGAGTCCCTTCTTGTTTATTCTATTGTGTAATTTACCGGTCACCTACCGTAAATACTGCCTCTTCAGTCACAACCCCAATGTACACCACTAGATTGTACTAGGGACTACATTAGAACTGGAACAGTAATGCCGTTTGGGTCTGAATTCGCTACTCATTGACCATAACATCATGGAAACTCACTAACACTTTCTCTCCTAGTAATTGGCTAATTATTCCGGGCTGAGGAATATTTCCAGTGCCCCGAATTCTAATAATCAAACAAGTGATCACACAAATCTAAGAATTGCTTAAACGGGGCGCAATAATCAAATGCGCATCTTGTAAATTTTATTACATTACATTCGTAAAGTCTTGCAAGTCCACCTAATGCCATCTGAAATAATAAAAGAACATTTTATTTAATTACGGTCAAGATTTAAAAATGACAATATCATCGTGCACGTTCAATTAAACTAAATCGCACAGCTTTGACTCTTATTTTCATGTGCAGCTATCTGTAACATAAGTCAAAGTATTCATCCTAAAGCGTATCATTTCTAAAAGGTAATTTATATGCAATTATTACAATCATTTCTAAAAGACAATTTATATACAATTATTACAATCATTTCTAATAGACAATTTATATACAATTATTATAATTATTTCTAAAAGACAATTTACATAAAATTATTTTAATCTTTTCTAAAGGACAATTTATATACAAATATTACAATCATTTATAAAAGACAATTTATATACAAGTATTACAATCATTTCTAAAAGACAATTTATATACAATTATTACAATCCTTTCTAAAAGACAATTTATAGGCAATTATTACAATCATTTCTAAAAGACAATTTACATACAATTATTACAATCATTTCTAAAAGACAATTTATATACAATTATTACAATCGTTTCTAAAAGACAATTTATATGCAATTATTACAATCATTTCTAAAAACAATTTACATACAATTATTAAAATCTTTTCTAAAGGACAATTTATATACAATTATTACAATAATTTCTAAAAGACAATTTATATACAATTATTACATTCATTTCTAAAAGACAATTTATATACAATTATTACAATCATTTCTAAAAGACAATTTATATACAATTATTACAATCATTTCTAAAAGACAATTTATATGCAATTATTACAATCATTTCTAAAAAACAATTTACATACAATTATTAAAATCTTTTCTAAAGGACAATTTATATACAAGTATTACAATAATTTCTAAAAGACAATTTATATACAATTATTACAATCATTTCTAAAAGACAATTTATATACAATTATTACAAAAATTTCTAAAAGACAATTTATATACAATTATTACAATCATTTCTAAAAGACAATTTATATATAATTATTACAATCATTTCTAAAAGACAATTTATATACAATTATTACAATAATTTCTAAAAGACAATTTATATACAATTATTACAATCATTTATAAAAGACAATTTATATACAATTATTACAATCATTTCTAAAAGACAATTTATATACAATTATTACAATCATTTCTAAAAGACAATTTATATACAATTATTACAATCATTTCTAAAAGACAATTTATATACAATTATTACAATCATTTCTAAAAGACAATTTATATACAATTATTACAATCATTTCTAAAAGACAATTTATATACAATTATTACAATCTTTTCAACTAAAGGTGTAGGTGCTCAAGATGCAAGAAATTCTTGAATCGATAACTGAAGTTAAAACAATCTTTAGCAGCTATATTGTAATCAATTGATCTGTCTTTAAAAATTATTTTGATTGTTGCTCTCCTCTTTTCCTCGAGGCTGTTACGTCAGTTTATGGATATGTCAATCATTATATGTGTGAGAAATACAATTATTTGTCTGATATTGATAGTCAGAGAGTTCCTGCGAGGTGCAGAAAAGCTCTTGGTTTACATAGTAATAGTCATTATTAGTAATTTTGAGTTCTATACAGGTATATAAATACTTGGAATAAAATTCTTCAGTCAGGTACAAGTCAGCATTAACACAATGGACCAATGGACAAAAAAAATTTCAGCTTTGACACAATCGGCAAGATTAGAAAATGTCAGCGTATTAGATACCAATATTGAAAAAACTGGCAAAATATGAAAGGAGCCAGACAGATCTAAACGATTTGGGAAAACATTTACAACAGAGACATTTTTAAACCATCATATATAAATCACTCTTGAGTTAATTTGTAAACCTGTTACTTTTAGAACTAACACAAACCTACACTGAATCAATCAGAACTGAATAAAAAATTTAGAAATTGGCATAATGAGCTTTACATTCGCTGTTGTAATGGCTTCGTTAAGAATAAAACTCATTAGCAACAATGGGACCCAACCGAGTCCAATCAAAGACTGGCTTTCCGCAATAAGATTGATTGATTGATTGATATTTTTACGGCGCATCAGCAGCATGAGGCTATTTAGCGCCAAACATAAGGTTATATCGTTCCTTATTTAAAAGTGGTAAAAAGTTTTGTATCGACCAGCGATTAGAAACCATACAGTTAAAGGCAAAACGATAAAATGGTAACGGTAGTAAATAATTAAAGTTTCCCGATCAACGGGGAGTGCAAATGTATGATAACGAAAATATATGATTGGTAATTAAAATCTAACGACTGCACATATATAACAAAAACTATTCAAGGTGATAAAATAAAGGCTATAACTTATGATAAAGGTTTACTTCCTTAAGGAAGTCTATAATATTGGTAATGCTAACTGTATCAAAGAGCTCCCTCATGTCTTGCACAACGTAGTAATGATTATGCATAGGTTGAAGGTCGAAGCATTCCAGCATAAAGTGCTTAACGGTGAATGGTTCATTACAAGCTATGCACTCTGGTTGGTCTTCTCCTTTTAGTATGTAGGAGTGGGTTAAATGAGTATAACCGAGACGAATTCTTGCAATGACTACCTCCTCTCTACGGACGAATCTGTAGGAAGGGGTCCATTCTCCTAAAGTTGGCTTGATGGCATGACGTTTGTTATTCACGGCATCATTCCATGATGCCTGCCATTTATGACGTAAACAGTCTTTGATACAACGTTTAAAATCAGTATATGGTGCTTTAAAATCAGTTGGTTCTAGTAATAGGGTCATTTTAGCAGCACAGTCTGCCTTATCATTACCTTTAATTCCTACATGGCTGGGTAACCAACAATATACTATATAGTGGAAGGTACTCAGCTCAGTATGTTTAAGGAGAATATTAGCTAATAATGGATTCTCCAGTTCTCTGTTATGTAGTGACTGAAGTACTGATAGTGAATCGGAGAAGATAATGCTGTATAAAATACGCTTGCTTGTAATGTATTGAAAAGCAAGGTCTATTGCTCTGATTTCGGCTGAAAACATTGACGTACCATTTGGCAAGCGAACTTTTGTTATATATTTTTCAATAACGAAGGCTGCAACTGCCTTTCTCTCATCTTTTGTTCCATCAGTATATATTTTGTATAATTTCAAATTGAGAGAGGAGTTCATGGTAAGAGTGGAGGAAGATGGAAGGGTTTGTTTCCGATATTTTGTCCATCGTGTAGCGTGAAAAGTACCCTTGGTTGCTTAAGTAGCCATAGAGGTGTTTCGGAGATGGTCATGTTCAGAATGTTTGAAATATCAACTTTTGTACTATTAAGGAATGGTAATATTCTAATGCCAAAGGTAGGTATGACGTTTGGTTTATTGTCATATAAGGTTTTATATTTGGGTTCAAAAGCAGCCGAAAAAGCAGAGTTCAGAGGGTTTGATCTTAAGTTGAGAGCATATTGTGTGGAAAGCATTTATCTTCGTTGTGCTAAAGGTGGTTCGTTCGCTTCAACGAGTAGGCTTTCACACGGGGATGTCTTATATGCTCTCAGGGCAAGTCTTATTCCCTGATGATGGATTGGATCAAGCATCTTCAAATAAGACTTTCTTACTGAACCATAGACAATGCTACCATAATCTAGTTTCGAGCGAATGAATGTTCTGTATATGCCGATTATGACTTTTCTATCAGCACCCCAGTTAGTGTGTGCTATTACTTTAAGTAAATCCAGAGACTTCAAGCATTTAGCTTTCAAATTCTTTAGGTGTGGAATAAAGGTCAGTTTTCTATCGAAGATGATACCTAAAAATTGTACTTCCTCAACAACTGGAATAGGTGTTCATTCCAGCGTAAGACTTGGTCCGTCATGATGTCTTCGCAATTGACAAAAATGCATGCATAAAGTTTTTGTTTTCGAGAATTCGAAACCGTTAGTATTGGCCCAATTTTGGATCTTGTTGATATTTTGTTGTAATTGCCTTTCGATTGTATGCATGCGTTGGATCGGTAGCATATTAAAGGTCATCAACATATAGTGAGAAATCCACACCAGGACTCAGACACTTGGTGATGTTACTAATTTTTATAATGAAAAGCGTTATCGATAAAATTCTGAACTGGGGCACACCCATCTCTGGATAGTGTATATCAGAGAGGGTAGAGCCCACTCGTACCATGAATTCCATATCTTTGAGAACGTTTGATATGAATACTTCCAAGTTATATCATAAGCCTTTTCCAAATCAAAGAAAACCGCTACTAAATGTTCTTTCTTGATAAACGTGTCGCGAATAAATGTTTCGAGTCTAACCAGATGATCATTGGTACTACGTCCATAACGAAATCCACTTTGGAAAGGAGATATTAAATTGTTGCTTTCCAAATACCACACAAACCGAGAATTGATCATTCGTTCCATTGTTTTGCACACGCAGCTAGTTAATGATATTGGTCTATAGTTGCTAGGATCTGCATTATCTTTGCCTGGTTTAGGTATCTGTATTACTGTTGCTTCTTTCCATATTTTTGGTACATTACCAGTAGTCCGTAATTCATTAAAGATTTAAAGAAGGCCTGTTAGAGATGGTTCTGGAAGGTGTTTCAAAAACTGGTAATGTATTTCGTCAGGCCTATCTGATGTATCATGAGCCTTATTCAAAGATTCCATAAGCTCCGATTATGAAAGCGGTTGGTTATAACTTTCAGAGTTTGCGATGTGAATTTCAACCGTATTTTTTCCTTTGAGGTTTTTAATCTTTGGAAAGCTTCTGAATAGTTAGACGATGAGGAATTTTTAGAGAAACAATCAACAAGAATATTTGCTATTTCATGTTTGGTATTAAACTTGTTATTTACCTTCAGATGTTAGAAGGAATTGTATTTTCCCTTTCCATTTGTTTTGCGGGTCGTGTCCCAAACTTTCTTTATTGAGTTTAAAGTTGAAACATATTTTTTTCCATTTTGTTCGTTTACTTTCTTTAAAGGTGCGGCGAGCTTTGGCCCGAATAATACGGTATTGTGTTAAATTTTCGGGTGTTGGACGATTATTAATTTTTAATGTCTCTCGGCGTTGTCTAATAGCTTCTTTACATTCTTTAGTGAACCAGGGTGTTTGGATTCTTTTGCAATTTGCCGAGGACTTAGCGATGGATTCTTCTGCAATTTCAAGTAAGATGTAAATTATCGGATAGGATTATTGTTGTTTAGGACTGTATTCCTGTTTAGCATTATTGTACAAAGTCTTTCAAATTTGGCCCAATCGGCCTTCTTTAAATTCCATTGCGGAACTGTGTCATCATGTTGTGGGTGAATATTTTCAAGAGATATTGGAAAGTGATCACTTCTGTAAAGGTCTTCAGTGACCTTCCAATTATAATCTAAAAGCAGCGAAGGTGAAAAAATTGTCAAATCCATGGAGGTATATGTACCCGTACCAGGGTGTAAATATGTTGGTGATTTGGTGTTAAAAAGACACAAGTCGTGTCTAATAATGAAATCTTTAACCTTTTAGCCCCTGTCGCTTATATGGATGGATACCCATAAAATGTTATGGGCATTAAAATTCCCAAGTAGAATAAATGGTGTGGGCAGTTGTTTAAGTAGGTTGTCTAGATCATTTTGAACTAAGTTGTTGTTTGGTGGTATATAAATAGAAAATAATGTAACCACTTGATGCAGTGTGACGCTTACAGATATTGCTTGTAAATAAGTATTATTGGGAATAGCGCAATGTGTAGCCCCGTTGTTTACAATAATAGAGACTCCACCCGAGGTCCTGTCACAAGTTTTGGAGTAGGTATTATAAGAGGAGTAGTTTTTGAATGTGGTTTTATTTGTGTCTTTTAAAAATGTTTCCTGCAGACATAGTATTGCAGGATCATGTTATTTTAAAAGCAGACGTATGTCATTGTAATTGCTTTTAAGTCCTCTACAATTCCATTGTATAATGGTGTTCCTCATTATGGATCATATTTGAATCTTATTTAATCTAAAAGATTTGGGAGAACATTTACAACAGGGACATTTCTAAACCATCATATATAAATTACTCTTGAGTTAGTTTGTAAACCTGTTACTATTAGAACTAACACAAAACAACACTGAATCAATCAGAACTGAATTAAAAATTTAGTAGTTGGCATAAACAGCTTTACATTCGCTGTTGTAATAGCTTCGTTAAGAATAAAACTCATTAGCAACAATGGGACCCAACCGAGTCAAATCAAAGATTGGCTTTCCGCAATAAGAAGCTGGTGTCATGATAATGTGAATAGGTAGGACATGATGCTACATGTCTGTGGTATGATGACTCAGAAGCAGGCATCACCATTAACCGCCACACTGCAGACATTGTAGCTATATGATTAAACTTGTTACAGGTACGTTAAAAATCTAAATCACACACATAATAATAAAACTCACTTTGATAATAAAACTTAAATAATGTCAGGATATGATTTGCTATTCATGTATTGCTGTATGTTTGGTTATGAATATCCAGTTATGATTAATTTGTCTTGAATGTAAGTCATCAAGACATATATGAAATATTATAGTAATAGTATTAAACACTGAATGAAAACAATCGAAAATATTGTTTGACATCTTTAGTAAAAGTAAACCAGGTGAATGTTAGTTTGATTCAGATAATTACATGATCGTGCTTCACTGCAATAACAACTATGTTAATGGCGACATTGTAACTTTACAAACGATTCTCAAGTTTAAACAGTTTGGCTTAAGAGTTCATAGTCAAAGGACGCTAGCCGATTTCCGTTTAAAGGAGACAGTGAGCTAAACTCAAGGAACCGTAGGCTCTAATGCGTCAAGATGCACTAACTTCATATTTAAACTCTGCAATGTTTTAATAAATGTTGATTAATCTTGAAACCAAAACAAAAAATCAACTTTTAACAGCAGATAAATCATACTCTTCATATGTATTCGTAACTACGTAGTACAAGATAGATCAATGTAGATATTTGAAGAGCTAAGCACGTTCATAGAAACGGAAAACTTTTGCCCCAGTAATGCCGGTAGAAAACTCAATGTTCCATTATTAAGCCTAGCTTTTCTGGCGTGTGGAGAAGAAAACTAGATAGCTGTGTGCGATAGGCACAATTATCAGGAAGTATAGGGCGAAATAATAGCTGCATTACATAAAGTCTGACTTGCCTTGTACTTATAATACCTTGATTATTATACGTTGTCTGCATGAACTGCTCCCTGCACACTCATACAAATTATTCTGACAGCTGAAAATGCATTCGATCTGAATATATTTGTAGATCTGTTTTGTATCTATCTAAATATCTGTGTATAAAATCAAAATAAAAAATAAATTAAATGAAATATCAGGCTTGCTAAAATTGTACATGACTGAATTTATTATTGTTGTTCTGGGGCTTAATGCCATTTTCAGCACACAATAGGCTATACATGGCGGAGAGTATTAATGGTGGGGGAAAAAACCGGGAAACCCGCGGAAAAAACCACCTACCTACGAGTAGCTACTGGCAAGTTTGAATTTGGTCTTGTGTACAATCCATAATATGCACACCTTGACGTTGTACCTAGTCATTTTAGTTTTTCTTCGCGTATTGCTTTCTTTGATAACTATACAATCCAAGATACAGTGACGAGTACATAACAAACTGAAATGAATAAAGCAAGCCTCCTTTAATCAAAATGTTAAAACTTGAAGGCTAGGCAGCATAATAATATATATGTATGACTTACTAAATTGAAAACGTATACCCATACATGATGTACATGTTTGATGAGTTTACACAAGCCGGCTACATTTTCCACATATGATGCTATAACAGCTTGAATCAACTTAAACCTCATGTACAAATTTTGTATTCAAGAGATAGTATGATATTATGTCGAAAGAGACTTGTGAACGATACGAAAATAATATACATATATTCAAAAATAAAAATTGCGTACAATAAAATAAAAAAATGCATCAGAGACTGGAAACAAATATAGAAAGCCATAACAGCAGTGCACCATTTAGGTCATCATTGTATAAAATTGATTATATGATGTTACCAGTCTGTGTCCTTAAAATAAAAAAACAGAAACGAGTAAAATGCAACAAAATTTGTAAAATTTTATAAACACCTAATTTCACTAGAATGCAAAGTGAAAATGAGAATAAAAGAACTTAAGGTATTGCGAATTAAATCCCAAATTAAACCAAGAATTACAGACACAACTCCTATTAATTTAAAGTCCTGAATAAAATTCAGTAGAAGTCCAGATTGAATCCAAAAGGAAGGCGATGATGTTTCTGTGGTAGCTTATAGAATCTTGATGTGCCAACAGTCTTTGTTTAATCACAGCAATATAATTCCAGGTTTGAATTTTGCATAAATTCCAGAGAATATCTTTTTCAAATAATTTTATTACAGCACGTTTATATTTCCAGAGAAAATTATCACTTGAGTTAAATAATATGAAAAAATGAAATTCAGCCCAACTTGACACAACATATTATACCACTTCAGCGTGCTAGATATTAAGGTACGACTAAAACATCCTCTCAGCTACAAGATTATATAGTTTTTTATTTGTCTTCGGGTCACAATTGGCATTATCTAAAAAAATATTACCTAACGGAAAATCACCTTCCAGGATGATTAGAATGATCCTGATTACAAAATAGTCAAAAACAATACGAAAATTCAAAAACCTAGTCCAAGACACAAATAAACATATTGTTTCTGTCAATAATAATTGTGATTTAAAACCCATACACATAGGAAATAATTGAGCAATGCATTAGTTGTTTACATAAAATAAAATAAAATAAAAAGTCATTCGAATCAAGCAGAAATGAACTCAATAATGAAAGCACTAACCAGGTTCACCAAGGGGACATTTTGTATGTACCAGGTTCACCAACCAGGTTCGATTATGCTTATACAAGCCCAGACCGTTCTTGATGTTGCAAGTTCCTATATTTAGGATGAGTTCTTTGTACAAAGAAGGCTTCCGTAGCGTTTGATGCATTAGTACGCATTTGCAAATGTGATCTGCTAAATATCCTCGACTGTTGCAGGTTGATTTTGGTAAAAGACAACATGCATGTGCTTGGCTGGCATATTACGAGGCTTCGATGATATTATCATCTCTCAGCGCATCTGTATATTATAGTGTTTGTAGTAGAAGATTCTTTTCCAGAAGTTCGCTTGTGGTTATCGTGATCAACGGCGTTGTATATTTTTAATATAGTCATTTTATTGAGAGAATTCATTGGCCTCAATATAGTGCTTTAATTGATGAGTGGCAAGCTTTAAAATAAAGAACTTATCTGGCTGGAAATGACACAATGAGAATGAGCTTCAGAAACCTATAAGACGAACGCTGAATGAGGCAAGAATCTGTCAGTATAGCTAAAAAATCCTGCCATCAAGTCTAAATGGATCAGGCAGACTATCAACATAATTCTGAACGAAGATACTACCATAGTCAAGCCTCTCAGAATTCTAAACAGGGTCTCCATCTAAATTGCCTCATTTATCACTGTGCTAGTGTATACTATATGCACATAGCTTTTTATATTCAACTTCCACATTTCCTTTTTCAGCAAGGATATTTCTATTGCTTTTCTTTATGCTAATTCATGCAGTGATTCGTCTTGACCGGCAGTTTTCCATAGTCTTTCCACGAGATTTGCTCTCGAGACGTCTGAAACCTGCAACCAACTGCTTTACCGACACTATGAGAGAGACACTTGTGGCTCTACTTTATTAATCCTTGTGTTGAGCATAAATTTCTCTTTTTAGCAATGCAAGGACAAGCTCTGTTTAAACATGTTAACACTTGTAGAGCTATTAGTACTAGTGCCCGATGCTGCGCAGAGATGTTGTGATCCTATTTCTGTATTCGTTCCTATTGAGTGAGTTTAGTAAAATATCGACAGTAATACCATTCGTGAATGCCATCGTGAATATTTCTCTAATTTGGATAATACTATAACCAACCATTGCGGACCATTCCGTTAAACCTATGTCTAATTTGGGTGGTATAGCCAACAAGTGCTAACAATAGGTATATATCTGCTGTTATAGCCAGTATTATTCTTGCAGAAGGAGATGAATTCAATTTGTCTGATTTCCAGTCATCTCTACAAGAGTTTCTGTCTGTGATGATAGTACTACCTTTACCTCCTTCGGAATTTTTACCAGTGGCGGATGATTTCAGAAGGAACAACAACAATTATTTGTTCAACAAGAAAATGAAATTATAAAGTGAAAAGTAGAGGTAAAGAAAAAATGTTTGCTCAGTGAACATAAGGAAAAGAGTAAAAACAAAACGATAGTATGTTACGAAATATTTAGGAGGTGTTCACTCACCCAAGGTAATTGTACCATAGTTCCTTAGTTCAACACAAGATAAAGAGACAATCACCATCCAAGACTTATAAATCGTATATTTCTTTATCACATTTTACAGCCAATGAGACGCCAGGAGCCATTACTACTAAAACTACCAATCCAGCAACATCGTCACAGGGAGTATGACTTGTCCGTGGAAAAGGATTAACATAGTAACAACTGTTTATATCAATTCCTTAAGTCTAATATCTTATTATTCCGAAAACATGCCACAAACCCTTTAATAATTCTTAGAAAAGAGATTATATTGAATAATTGCCAAATCAAATAAACTGTCAATCCATGATACATGGTGTGAGCGTGTGGGGATTTTTTTTAGTACCTCATCCTTACTAAAATATCAAGTCAAAGACACATTTACATACTATTGGTATATGCACATGAAATGAGAATCATAATAAATGTTTTCAGCATATCGCAAAATTTCACTTCTTTTAAATTTTTCTTTCACTGCCTATCTCGTATTTAAATTTCTTCAATGGCTCGTCGTCGCCTCCTTCATTTTTACCTTATTAAATTTCTTGACGGGTATGGGTACTTTTGCTGAAGAACGCGCTATTTCCTTCTTTGCTTCCTCTGGCACTCTGAATACCAGTGTCCATTTCCTTGACATTGATAACAGGTTTCGTTACCTTCGTGTCTATTTTGTTTACCTTCCATTCGTTTTAATCGTGTTGACACTCATGAAATCCTGTGTCCTTTCAATTGTCATGTATAGCAAATATCTTGACTTTTATCGCAAGTGGAGTAGTCCGTTGTCGTTTTGGATGTATACGTTATAATGGCTGTATGTATATTTTGAACGAGAAGGGAGATCTGTTCACAGACTGATAATTGCTTGAATATATTCTCTTGGGGGTGAGAAGCTCTAAACATATACAGAGTGTGTGTACTTTACTAAAGTAAAATGTTTGAATCAAGATAAAACGATCCCCTCCCCATACACTAAGTGAAGCGATAGCTACGTTCAATGCTAGCGATTGTGAAGATCACATGAGTAAGTCTGAATCATTACCATCCCATTCTATTTCAAGACTAAGAGTCAATGTCAGCATGATCCAAAATAAATCATATTTAAAAGACTCAAAAGTGACTTACAAAAAACTTCGAACGACAGCAAACATTTCACTTTGATATTTATGGTTAGCGTCCCAACAGAGAAAACAAAGAATGTATTTACCAATTTATCAGATTCGTTGATAGAAATACTGAGCAAACAGTTCAGAACTAAGATGACATTATTCTGAGACTATCCATAAATTTATTCAGTTTTTAAGTTTCTTTCTCCATCTACTTTAGCAAATCGGCAGAATCAACACTTTTTACAAGATCTACAAAATTGAATACATTCAGCAAATCATCGATATGTTTGTTGTGACCTATAGAAAGGCTACTCTTCAGAGAACACCTCCCAGATGTAGAGGGTAACGCATATGTTTCAAGGGTGGATATACCAAGTGAACTATCAGTCAGATTTCAGGACTAAAATGAAATAAGTTTCTTCAGCTGCCATCGTAGTGGCTTGAATCAATGCCGATAAGAACAATGGAATAAAACCGATAATGGGATAGGATTAAACGTTAATAAAAACCGAAACAATAGGTAGAAGCAAACCTACCTCATTTACAGCAAGCAGGCATTTCCAAACACAGTGCGCGTGTTAATCCTGCAGATCGTAAAGACGGGGTGTCACTTCGTTATACGTTAAAAGCATACTCTTAAAGTCATTTGTAGTTAGTGTGTATCATCATAAGGACCATTGCAAATATCAAAGGACACAGTTAATAGTTTAATAAATATGACCAAGAAATAACAATCCAGACAATAATATTCAGTGTTGAGAGACATGTCGCAAATATTAAGATTAAAATAAACATTTCTTGGCTCTGCTTTCAAGCTTGCCTACTACAACATGTCCTTTAATAAACGGCATTGCATGAAACAACTTCAAGAGAAAATAAAACGAACGTGTTTGCGAATTATTATGTGCAGCGTTTGTGGAGATCTTTCTCGACCATATAAACGAGCTTGGAACGATGGTACAGGAACGAAAAAGATGACATTTTTGACAAAATTGTGGACGTCGAACATCAATGTTACAGCAGCAAATGTGGCAATGAACTCAAGGAAGCGTTAATAGAATATCATACCAAAACTACAAATAAAGGTATAGATTTTATCTTTTATTTATCTTTGAATGTTAAAAGACTGCATATTACAACTAGTTGTTGGAAAGTCAATGCAAGAACCCATATCTTTTCATTGGCCAAAATGAAGCGAGATTCCATATGGTCGAGAAAAGATCTATCTGGGTCTCATAATCTTGCTGATTTTGTCGACAGTATTTTAAACCACAAGAGCATACTTGGAACAGTATACTGGATAGGGACTGTCATACATATATTGCATTGATGCAACATAATAATTTCTAGGTATATGACTGAAAATGCGTTTTAAAACATGATTTAGAACACGGCGCCGAATGTCCAATAATCATCACGAATGGAGCCAAGCTCCTCGAAGTGAAAGCGAGATTTCATGGGGTTTTCTTGTTAATCCATTGAGCAGAATATCCAAAATGTTTAGAATGACAGATATGGCAAAATGTAATTTTCCATACCCATTCAAAACCGAAACCAATAAGAGCACAGTCCACTTGCGTTTGCCCGATAGTCACTATTTCCACACCGACTGTATCCGCACAGAGCGATGAGAACTATCAAACGCTTGGTACAAAACACACTCTATAAACCTGTTTACTTTCAAGGAAAAATGCTGAAATGTTGAGTATCTGATGTGGATATATTATAACCTTTGTACATAACTAATGGTAGAGTTGTGACCTACCTCGCTATTCTCCTGCCTTAAAGATGCTTGCTTGAATTTCAGTCCAAGACCTATCTGTGATTACGATCTGAAAATGCGCAATCAGTATATAAAAAGAGATTATAAACAAAGTCTTCATGCCTATATTAAAATCTGTCTCTGCGATCATTTTCGTTTGTTTAGTTATAATTGGAGTGGAATTATTTATTTAAATTATTCATTGGAATTACAAAGTGATCCATGATTTATGGTCTAAATCACCACACAATTTGTGAGGACTCATTCAAAGATGTTCTGAATTATATCATCGTGGTACATCAAGACTTTCAAAACATCAGTATGATCAAAATAATTGGTACATAAGCAGATGATATCTGACTGTTTAAATTCATTTGGATCATTTTATGCATTAATATATGTTATGAAATGATTAAAATTATATGGGATTGTATTTAACAATAATGTATGTAACTTTTGAATATGTAATTTATTTTCGAGTAAATATATTTTTGTTGAGTTTTCATTTCTTACTGTTGCATAGCTTAGGATATTAGCATGAATATTGATGGATACGTGAGGGAAGGTTACTTGAAGAAAGCTTCTAGTATTGCAAAAACGTATACATTAGTGTCCGGAAAAATACCATGCTCAAAAACAAGCAATGCTATAATAACTTTCAATCCAATCTTTGTCAATCTATGATATTCCTCAAAAGCTTCACACTGCTTCATTATTTGTTGAAAATGAAGAATATAAACATGCTAGAAACAGCAGAGATTACTAAATTGGAAACATTTGTGTTGTGTAGATGGTTGAGATATGGAAAACTCCACCACATGTCTTCGAATTAACAAATATATTTATTTCACCGATGCCACACTTGTTTTACCCGACGAATTCCGCAATTCACCATGGAACAGTTGTACAAGCAAATAATCAACGACGCCAGAGGTTAAAAAGTGAAAGATATCAAGTGACAGGATTGTGGAAAGACGAATACAATTGACGCTTGCAAGTTTGGGGAGAATTTATAAGCGTTGCCGACAAGCATGATGTATGTCGAACGTTTCTTTGGAGGACGAAAGAATACGACCCGACCTAGACTAATCTCAAGGAAAGTAAATCAAAGACATCAATGTGTGTTCTTTGTATCTTTTGGTACGTAGATATGGATCAATTTACAAACGGATTACTGATATGTTGATACAACATCGATTTCCTAACGAACTCCTTGATTTGTTGATATAACATCAACGTGCAAAACATTTGTTGGTGCAAACATTGACAAAATTAAGCAATATGATTAAAATGTACATGCGCAGTTTTTTCTCTTGTCTCACACGAATTAGGTCCTGATGGTTAATTAACATATCTTTTGAAGAAATGTACTCACAAAATACCAGTTATATCAATCATATCTAATGATATCAAGCGTAAATGAATATTGAGCACGTGGAACACTAACCGCCTGCTGAAGGCATAAAAATACTAATTTAATTTTATTTCCCTATGATCTTAAGAGCTGGTCATAGGCAAATATCAAGTTCCCACTCCCATCGGTCTAAAGGCCATTTAGGTGGATCTTGATTTGCATACATTTTACGACCATGATAAAGATTTGAATGACAGGAAGGAACATATATAAAGGTCTTCTAAAGACCGAACCCATCTAAAGGAATTGTTTTTTGTCGTGAGCTATTTATACATACAGAATTTGGTTTTTCTAGCATAATTCATGTCTCTACAGTTCCTTTGTGGATTGATGGTGTTTGTACTGCTAGCTTCCAACACAGGAAGAGCAGATGATGATGTAGATAACCCGGATAACAGCGGGACCGATTCCAGCCAAGATGGTCCCAATGGGTTTGCGGAAGAGCTTGCATTGGCTGGCGGAAAGGTATATCTTATTTTGATGATGACATTTGCCCTCTCTGTTAAATAATATTTTTGTTTGCTTTATTACCCGTAGTATTTTTATGTTCCGCGGTTGCTGATAACAAATATTAAACTGTTGTCATCTCTAGTGAAATAATTGTTTGATATTTTTTGCAAAATTTACACGACATTATTTATTGCATAATATTATCAAACCTTAGTTTCAAAGTTACGGAAATATAACTATGTTGAGGGTTACGTTTCGGACTTCCTACTGCTATCTTAAGTAATTTGTCAGATTAATTTAAACAATGTAGAATGGTTTGCACAATTTTAACTACGTAATGATGTTACATTTTCTTAATCAGGTTTGATCGTGTACACATATGCGAAAACATTTCCAACAGTGTGCCATAAGAAATAGTAGTATCATCTTCATGACCGGAAATCGTCTGTAAAGATGGTCGCTAATGAAATCTTCAAGTTTATTACATTTGTTGTTGTTGCTGGTGATTGCTCTAAATCAAAATGATTTACACTCAACCACACATACATACACCCACGCACTACCCCTTATATATATATATATATATATATATATATATATATATATATATATATATATATATATATATATATATATATTTATATAAGTACCAATGGTAGCAAAAAAAAGTATTTATCCCCGCCCCAAAAAACAATCAAATTTGCACAAGTTAAAGATCACATATTTCCCTCATCAAATACAGGTATGATCGAATGACATAAGTATCGCCATCACGATGATATTTTTAATTTTATAAGCGATCATTCGCGGAAGATTTTAGGCAGGTAATAAAATAATGTAAAGATTTTTAAAGTTCTTTCATAATTTCTTGTGGCCAAGTAGGCTAAAGTGCAGTCCGTTAAGGATCACTTTCATCTCCCGTCTGTCTGCGTAGGTTCGAGTCTAAGATTCGGCGAATGTGGATATGTGGGTCGGTGGTTCTTTTAGTTTATTTCCCTGTTTCTTCCTCCACCAATAATACTGGACGCCATGTATATCCTATCGTGTGCTAGAAAATGGCGTTAAACCCAACAACAACATACTTCTTGTTAACTTTTTCATTTTCGCTTTCATCACCGTTGTTGTAATTATTAAAATGGCATAATTTCGTTTTTCATTATCATTTTTTAAAAAGTCCCGGTCACCTCAACGATCTCATTTTACATTCAGTCAATTACAGACTTCATAGCTTTTTGTGAGACTTTTTCAAAATGTTGGCTCAGAATAATATAATGTTCACGTTATTTTGAATTGTGCTTTAAGGGTTCGTTGTCTTCGGATTGCATTATCTTTTAGCAATTCTGAATAAAATTGTTAATAATTACTGGTATGCACATTTTTAATATTTAATAATTTCCATATGAGATGAGTAATATAAAAGCAAATCTTCATTCTTCCAGATTGACTACCTTTTCGCAATCATGGCTGGGCAGATGGTGAAGCTAAGTCTTGAAGTTGACACATTAAAGGACGCTATACAAAGTAACTCTCTCTCTCTCTCTCTCTCTCTCTCTCTCTCTCTCTCTCTCTCTCTCTCTCTCTCTCTCTCTCTCTCAACTAAGCATATTATTGGGCAGTTTCTTCTTCCTATCGTCTGTTATTATTTTAATCGCTGACATGACCTAAAGCAGGAAGAATGGCTCTGCATTCAGCCAGTATCGACAGTACTAATGTCAGTCAACAATTGGAACATTTTGCTTCTAAAATGGAGGTAAGCCGATTTGAAATAAATGTTACCTTGATTAGCACACACTACGTACAAATCTTATACATTTGCTACCTGCCCTCCAAGAACTGAACCAAATTTGTTACAGAGCATGATATAAAAGGGTATATCAACATTGTTTAATGCAGAATCCTGCTTCAGTCATATCCACAGTTGTTTGAATTCCTTTATACCATTTCATTAACAGAAAGCAAGAAAATACGTTCCTAAATTTGATCCAAAGATAGATATGTTCTGGCTTTGTATGATTCCTGGTTAAAAATATTGCTGACTAGCAATTAAATATGTCAGTCGCTACAGACATACACCTTAAAATAATCAGGCGATTATTTTTCCTCAAAAGAATCTTAACATAATGCTCTTAATACCAAAAATAAATGAAAACGGCTTTCCTTTGGTACATAATCGTCATCAAACGTAGCCGATAAAGAATAAATCTGGACCAGTCTGTAAAAAGCTTCTCCCCGAAAACGGCTAATCAGAACACATTTGAAAAAATAAAACAATTTGACAGATGGTATGTAAAAAATATGACGCATTGTGGCCGCAACTAAGAAAACACGGGAAGACCGATAAATTACTTCTTCCCCAAAAGCAGTTTCTACAAATGAAAATATAAAATGTTAAAATATTAAAACTATAGTCTTTAACCAAAACACTTAGAAAAAAATAAACTATCATACCATATTTATGAGTAAGTTATGCCTTCGAAACGTAGAAGGAACACGTCAAAATTTACTTTTTTCTAAACCAAAACACAGACCTCACAAGCCGTTCATTATTGATTAATAATAATAATAATAATAATAATAATAATAATAATAATAATAATAATAATAATAATAATAATAATGATCATTTTTCATCATCATAATCATCATAATCATCTTCTTGTTACTTTTTATTATTATTATTATTATTATTATTATTATTATTATTATTATTATTATTATTATTATTATTATTATTATTATTATTCTACGGAGACAGGAATATTTTTGTTTCTTCAGGTCTTTCCCTATAATTCGATCACTCCATCAATATGCAAAAAAAAATTCCCTTGCATTAATATAAAAAATTATATTCTGCATGATTGAAAAGAAAATAGTTACATGTAGAAATTAGTATTTTTACGTAATTTTCTGTTAAATGTTGCGTTTGTGCATTCAAAAGTGATTCCCTAAGACAATATAATCCGATGGTCCCAAAGACGACCACTACTTTTACGCAATGTATTCCAAGTTATGTTTCATAAATGAAGTTACTCTGACAAACGTAACACTAAGAACCACTCCTCTGTCAATGTTTTTATATCCCCCTCTCTATATCTCTCTGTATGCGTGAGTGTGCGTTTATGTGATTTTCAAAAATTAGCATTTCATTTTCATGGTTATCAGTAACTAAATATATGTTAAATTGTATCCAACCAAGAATATACAGGCGTTGAACCAGCCCTAGAACCGGGATCGATCGGCGGGGAAAATGGAAACGTCGGACCAGAGCCATTGGACCCTGAACCGGGAAGCGTAAGTGGACGGTCTACTCTGCAAAGACTGGCAAAACTGCTCGCCGAAAGAAAGCTGACTGACCAAAGAGAGTCAAAAATCAACGCTCTTAGGCAAATGTTGGAGCTTTCTCTCTCTCTCTCTTTCTCTCTCTCTCTCTTTATATATATATATACTAATTTTTCTACTTTGGTACATATGCGAAAAGCTGGTTCCATAAATGAATATTACGTCGACGATGTTTAGTCAGAGCTGCCATCTTTGTTCGCAGCTGTATTTACAAGAAGAACACTAATATTACTACTGTAGATCGTAGTAGTAATAGTGCTACTAATACGACTACAGTTACTACTACAACCACTAGTACTAGAAATATTACTACTACTACTACTACTACTACTATTATATTATATAATATAATATTATATTACTACTACTATTATATAATATTATATTATATAATATAATATTATATTACTACTACTACTACTACTACTACTACTACTACTACTACTACTAGCAATCATAAGCAAGAAAATAACAATAGCAACATCGAGACAGTTGAAGAGAACGTAGTTTTTTATTGAGCATATAAACATCATTTTGAAGCTGATCAAAATATTACAAAAGATGGATTAGTCAGAGGTTTTGGATAATAATAATAATAATAATAATAATAATAATAATAATAATAATAATAATAATAATAATAATAATAATAATAATAATAAAAATAAAAACAACAAAAACTATCATAATAATAAGAACAAAAAGAAAATGAAGAAAAAAAAACTAAATTCGTTCACTAGACATGATATATATAATACAAATAATACTAATGATATATGTTAGAGAAATTAAATTCGTACTCTACGGAGTTTCGAACCCAGGTCCGCGAGTAAATGGCACCCATAGCCTTGCCTGCACGCACCAACCCATAGAGCATCACGACTAAGCACGCATCAATTAAATATGATTGCACTGAGTCGGTTTTATCTGAGCTCGTGCTTAGTAGACACACTCGCATGACGCCCCAGTACCTACGTACGAAGTTAATTTCTCTAACCTGTATGATAGTATTGTTTCTATTAATCTATTATTTCTGCACAATATTATCAAGATTCAGCCCACACTCGCATAACGACCTAATAATTAATTCTCATATATATATATATATATATATATATATATATATATATATATATATATATATATATATATATATATATATATATATATATATATATATATATATATATATATATATATATATATATGCCAATTACTCGCGGGCCTGGCATTCAAACTCCATATTAGGAATTAAAAGTTATCTAACCTAACCTTTGTCGTAGTATTATTTGTATTACATTATTAATTATGCCTTCTATTATGAAATATTCTTCTACAGAATCCAGCGATAGCACTTTCATTTCAATTTGGTATATATTTATAATTCTATAATATTGATAATGATAATCTCATTACAGCATATTCAATAAGAAATTGTGACGTTTGATGGGAACTGAAACTTTACACAATATAGCTCAACATATCAAAGAATATTATTCAATTTGTCTTTGTGCAAAATTATATATGAATAAATGCACACGTTTTCAAACTGTATTGTTATATATGTTCTGTAAATATAGTTCACTTACACTAAACATTGGAATTAAGAATGACAATCCAATTAAATGTAGGAAAGAAGAGAGAAACGATGACCAAAGTGTGAGTAAACCATACCAACCATTATACGTGTCTATGTGTGTGTTTCTGTATGTGTGTGTGTCTGTTCGTGTTTATGTGTGTGTATCTTAGTCATTTAAATGGTCATATTTTCATCTCTAATTAATTATCTTTTGACAGAATTCAGTGCGATAACTCTTGCTTGCTTTAAAAGTTTGCTTTTGTCTATTCAGACATGATGTAATTGTAACCCAATACATTTTTATATTCATTTAGAAATATTAATCTGGATAATAAATATCACTTCCGTTCGAATTCAGCCTCATAAAAATAATAAAAATCATAAACTAAAGGAATCATCATAAAGTTGATTTGTTTGACTTGTGACTGAAGTTATGTAGGTTTATTTAATTTTGCTTGAGGAAAGCCCTTGTTTCACGAGTCCAGAGAAAGACAGTTAAAGCCGTGAATGGTGACTCGTAACCAAACTAGCACTACTGTAACACACCCTTCAATACCCACACATATGTTATGATAATGGTCCTTGGCTGCACTAGGACTGTGTACAAGTTTGCACTAGGACTATATGCAAGTCTACACGAAGACTGCGAAGACTGTGTGCTAGTCTGCATTACCACTGCGTATACCGTAAAAAAGTCCACGGCAGGACTGTATCTTCACTTTCGTCAAAACTGCAAAAAGTGAAAAACATTTAGACTAAATTGGTATAACTAAATACAGAATACCTACCATGCATTCCATGTCCGAAACAAAAGAGGCTTTTCTTATATAGCAGCGGGGTAAAACAAACAGATTATAAAGAAAATAAAAACAAAATTACACTTGAATACGTACAAGAAGTTGGTTGGTTGTTGTGGTGTTTATCGCCATTTTTCAGCACATGATAGGCTATACATGGCGGCCAGTATTAATGGTGGAGGAAGAAACTGGGAAATCACCGGAAAGAACCACCGACCCACGAGAAGTTACTGGCAAGCTTTCTCACATATCCACATTCGCCGAATCTTAGAATCGATCCTACGCAGACAGAGGTGAGATGGCAATGATCCGTAACGGACAGAGCTTTTAACCAATCGGTCACTCGAGGCGCCACGTACAAGAAGTAAATAGGCGACACACGTTTTTACATAAAAAAGCAATTTATTATATACTTAGAAGACTCTCTATAAATATCGCCGTCTCTAAGCAACAAGTTATCTCCACAGAGACAACAAAATGCTCGTGAAACGGGCATCACCTTCCAGACGACTAGATTTTCAGGGTGCAAATTATAGAGAAGAAATGTGGCTAATATTACAACTAAAGAAGGAAAGATTTATAAACCGGCGTGTGATTGTTGTTTGTAGATGTAGAGTAAAGAACTGGCTTGTATGTTTCATAAGTTGGGTATAAGAAACGGCGGTGTTTTACCTTATTTATGTCGTTCATACGGAACGGGTATACGGTCTGAAGCATGCACGAATCTCCTTTCGTAAGGTAATTTGTGTTGAAATGGAAAATACAAATTCAAACAGTTTACCGTCGTATTAGATGTGCTTCAAGATGTTTGCCAGTCTATTTGGAATTTGGAGATTTGACTGGCAGTTTTGATATCCAGCACTGGACTGTAGTAAATGTCAACAATGAACAATCACGATCAACTAAACTAAATAACTATGGAAACTACTTGGGGTAAATACAAAATATTGGTCGAAACTGATGCACCAAGATCAGATCAAGCTCCCCCCTAAATGAACTATATAAATGATTGAAGAAGCCCCTGATTCTTCCTTTTATGATCAATGCTAAACAAATGAGATATGTTGGCATGAAAAATCAAGCAGTATAATTAAAATGTACATGCGCAGTGTTTTCTCCTGTCACACACGAATTAAGTCTTGATTTTTAATTCACCTATCTTTTGAAGATATGTACTCAAAAAATACCAGCTATATGAATCATATCTAATGATGTCAAGCGAAAATGAAAATTGAGCACGTGGAACACTAACAGCCTGATAAAGGCATAAAAATACTAATTTTAAATTTATTTCCCTTTGATCTTAAGAACTGGTCATAGGCAAATATCACGTTCCCACTCCCATCGGTCTAAAGGCCATTTAGGTGGATCTTGATTTGCATACATTTTACAACCCTGATAAAGATTTGAATGACAGGAAGGATCATATATAAAGGGCTTGTAAAGACCGATCCCATCTAAAGGATTTTGTGTCAGTTATGAGCTCTTTATACATAAAAATTTGGTTTTTCTAGAATCCTTCATGTCTCTACAGTTCCTTTGTGGATTGATGGTGTTTGTACTGCTAGCTTCCAGCATAGGAAGTGCAGATGATACTGGAGATAAAGAGGAAATTAGCGAGAGCAATTCTAGCAGTGATGCACTTCCCGGGTTTGCGTAAGAGCTTGCATTGGTTGGCGGAAAGGTATATCATATTTTGATGATGACATTTGCCTTCTCTGTTAAGTATCATTTATTTTATTTTTACCGTGGCTTATTTACGTCCAGCAGTTGCTGATCACAAATAATACCATGCTGTCATGTCTAGTGAAATAATTTATTGATATCGTTCCCATGTCTGCACGATGACTGTGTACAAGTCTGCAATACCGCTGAGGAGGCCCCGAGTGGCCGAGTGGTCTAAAGCCCTTTCCGTTACGGATCACTGCCATCTCACCTCTGCGTAGGTTCGAGTCTAGGATTCGGCGAATGTGGATACGTGAGAAAGCTTGCCAGTAGCTTCTCGTGAATCGGTGGTTCTTTCCGGTTATTTTCCGGTTTCTTCCTCCACCATTATTACTGGCCGCCATGAATAGCCTATCGTGTGCTGAAAAATGGCGTTAAGCCCAACAACAACAACAACAACAACATTACCACTGCGTGAACAGTAAACAAGTCCGCGGCAGGACTGTATCTTGATTTTCGTCTTGGGTAATGTATTAACCATAATTTGATCGCCTACTATCGTGGTGTCAGTCACAGGAAATATCAGATAAATAATTAAGATGAATTAATATGGAACAAAATATAATTTGAACGAGTAAATATTGGCCCACCAGAAGCGAGCCTCTACCCTTAAATTCCTTCTTGGATAGAATGCTGACAAGTTTATGTCTTTTATTCCATATACCGACTTGTAGAGACTCCGAGCTTTAGTACAGTGACGTGTCCGAAATAGTGGAAAGCGACCATTTCATATAATGCCATTGTTTTGTCAATATGATAATCAATATAATAATCAACATCTGAAATTATATTACTTGCATTCCTGCGAATTACACACCAGCGATTGATGTATGACACCGTTGTTCAAGCAGGATGCAAGTATGGTTGAATTCATTTGTTACTCGCGTCATCCTTCTTCATTCATTTAAAGATAAAGCCCCAAAGATATCATTCATAGTCAGTATTTATTGTGCACAATCTTTATCTGCTACTTCTCTTTGCATCTAAGGTGCTTTACGGAACAATGTAGCTGGAGGTCTTATCTGAACAATGTAGCTGGAGGTCTATCTGAACAATGTAGCTGGAGGTCTATCTGAACAATGTAGCTGGAAGTCTATCTGAACAATGTAGCTGGAGGTCTATCTGAACAATGTAGCTGGAGGTCTATTTGAACAATGTAGCTGGAAGTCTATCTGAACAATGTAGCTGGAGGTCTATCTGAACAATGTAGCTGGAGGTCTATCTGAACAATGTAGCTGGAGGTCTATTTGAAGATATCCTTTAACATGCACACAGTAATGTAATATCGGAACTGTTCTGCAACGATGTGTGCAATCCGCTTTCCTTTAAATTACAGTTACGTTACCGAGCACGCTATTGTTCGACACATATCTCATGTCGCATTAAAAATGGTATTAACAAAGTGTGTCAGACGTATAAAGAGCAACATTGGGACGCTATAGGAACTTAACATGGGAATTCTCAACCTTATTAAAATTAACATTATAAACATCACTAAGGGACTATTTACGAATTTAGTGTTCGAATAGTTTTTTGGAATGGTAGAAATTTAACATCAAGATCTGCATGAGCCCTATCGAAAAGTAATTTTGGAATGGTAGAAATTTAACATCAAGTTTATCATGAGGCCTATGAAAATGTAATATCAGAATGGAAATTTAACATCATGGTCAGCATGAGCCCTATCGAAATGTAACATTAGAGTAGAAATTTAACATCAAGATTGCATGAGCCCTATCGAAATGTAACATTAGAGTAGAAATTTAACATCATGGTCCGCATGAGCCCCGTCGAAATGTAATTTTGGACTAAAAATTTAACATCAAGATCTGCATGAGCCCTATCGAAATGTAATTTTGGAGTAGAAATTTTACATCAAGATCTGAATGAGCCCTATCGAAATTTAATATTAGAGTAGAAATCTAACATCATGGTCCGCATGAGCCCCATCGAAATGTAATTTTGGACTAAAAATTTAACATCAAGATCTGCATGAGCCCTATCGAAATTTAATATTAGAGTAGAAATTTAACATCATGGTCCGCATGAGCCCCTCGAAATTTAATATTAGAGTAGAAATTTAACATCATGGTCCGCATGAGCCCCATCGAAATGTAATTTTGGATTAAAAATTTAACATCAAGATCTGCATGAGCCCTATCGAAATGTAATTTTGGAGTAGAAATTTAACATCAAGGTCAGCATGAGCCCTATCGAAAAGTAATTTTATTTGGTAGAAATTTAACATCAACTTTAGCATGAGGCCTATGAAAATGTAATATCCGAGTGGAAATTTAACATCATGGTCAGCATGAGCCCTATCGAAATGTAATTTTGGAGTAGAAATTTAACCTCAAGTTTAGCATGAGCCCTATCGAAATGTAATTTTGGAGTAGAAATTTAACATCATGGTCAGCATGAGCCCTATCGAAATGTAATTTTGGAGTAGAAATTTAACATCAAGGTCGCATGAGCCCTATCGAAATGTAACATTAGAGTAGAAATTTAACATCATGGTCGCGAAATTTAACACCTGGCGCGATTCCTGCTGGAAGTCATTAATTTACCCCAAATTTCCAAAGACTTCTATACAACTTTAGTTGTAAATTAGAAAGCCTGACATGTCCATTCTATACATAATTTATTCTCTAATCAATGCAGGACCACATTATTAACAAATTTCCAAATATTTATCAATCGCACATTAGAATAGTTTCTCTTCGTCAACTTTCCGTACCGTCAGCATTTCACGCCGAAAAGACTACAACTATCCCCTAACACTGGGAACTATTTTAACGACGCTACCTTAGGCCAGTCAATTTATGGTTTCAAAACACATCACGCCAGTACATCTTCATCACATTGGCCACCATGGCGACATAAACGGTATCTGCTGAGTCCCTTCTTGTTTATTCCCTTGTGTAATTTTCCTTTTTCCTACCGTAAATATTGCACTGCAGTCAATACACCAATGTACATCACTAGATTTTAATAGGGACTACATTATGACAGGGACAGACATGCGGTTTGGGTCTGAATTCTCTACTCATTGACCATGGCATTATGGAAACTCAGTAACACTTTCTCTCCGTGACGTTTGCTCCTAATAACTGGCTAATTATTACGGAATATTTCTATTGCACCGAATTCTAATAATCAAACAAGCAATCATGCAATTCTAAAATTGTTTAAACTGGGCGCTAAAATTACATGCACATCTTCTAAACTATATTACATTACAATGGTAAAGTCTTGCACGTCCACCTAATGCCATCTGAAATACTAAATGAACAATATTTGATTTAAGTAAGAACAAGATTTTAAAATGACGACAATATCAACGTGCATGTTTAATTGATCTACATCGTACATCTTTGACTCTTATTTCATGTGCAATTATTTAGAAAATAAAGTCAAAGTATTCACTCTAAAGCTTATCATTTCTAAAAGATATTCTATATACAATTATTACAATCTTTTCAACTAGTTGTTTGCGATGCAAGAAATTCTAGAATCGATAACAGAGTTTAAAACAGTTTAGCAACTATTACTAGTTGATCTGTCCTTAAAAATTCATTTAAGTTTCCCATTTGTCTTGAGGTCGCTATGTCAGTTTATCGGTCTGTTAATCACTCTATCTGTGAAAAATAAAATTAGTTGTCTGTATTGATTGTCAGATTATTACTTCAAGGTGTAGAAAAGCTCGTGGTTTACATTTCAATCATCATTATTAATAAATTCGAATTCTGTACAGGTATATAAATACTTGGAATAAAAATAGTCAGTCAGGTACAAGTCAGCATTAATACAATGGACCAATAGACGAAATAAAAATATCTGCTGTGACACATTCGGCAAGATTAGAAAATTTCAGCGTAATAGAAACCAATATTGACACAACTAGCAAATTGGAATACAGCGAGACAGATCTAAAAGATTTGGGAAAACATTTACAACAGAGACAGACACGTTTAAACAATCATATATAAATCACTTTTGAGTTAGCTTTTAAACTTGTTACTGTTAGAACTAACACAAACCAACACTGAATGAATCAGAACTGATTTAAAAATTTAGAAATCTGCATACTGAGTTTTACATTTGACTGTTGTAATGTCTTCATTAGGAATAGAACTCATTTACAATCAAAGACTTTGGATTTCCGCATTAAGAAGCTTGTGTTAGAACTGATTGTCTGGTGGCAGGATCATGTGACCGGGTAAGACATGATGCCACATATCTACGACATGATGACCCAGAAGCAGACATTACTAAAAACTGTCACACATCAGAGAGTAGCGATATGACTAGAATTGTTACAGGTGCGCTATAAATCCAAATAATACAACTAACTTTGATAAGAAAATTGAAATAATGCCTGGATATGATTTTGCTATTCAAGTATGTTTGGTTATGAATATCCAAATATTATTAATTTGTCTTGAATGTAAGTCATCAATATATAGATGAAAAATTATAGTTATAGTATTAAACATTGAATGCAGATGAACGAGAAGATCATTGGACATCTGTAGTATACGTAAACCAGATGTCTGTTAATTGATTCAGATGATTACATGATCCTACTTCACTGCAGTAACAATTATGTTAACGGCTACATTGTAACTTTACAAACGATTCTCAAGGCTAAACAGTTTTGCTTAAGAGTTCATAGGACGCTTGTCGATTTCTATTAAAGGGGACAGTGCGCTAAAGCAAATGGAACCGAAGTCTTTAATGCGTCAAGATGCACTAACTTCATTTTTAAAATCTGGAATATTTTAATGAATGTAGATTAAACTTGAAACCAAATAAATAAAACTCAACTTTAAACAACAAATGAAACACTTTTCCTATGTATTCGCAACTACGTTTTACAAGATAGATCAATGTAGATATTTGTAGGCAAATCAGCCTGGAATTAAGCCGTGAAGAGCTAAGCAAGCTCGTTGACCTAGCAAACGTCCGCAGCATATATGCGCACAACATTGTGTAGTTGCAAGAATGGAGTGTATGAATCTTCTTTTCAATATATGTGTCCATACTGAGCAAGAGATATAGCACAAATATTAAACTCATCTTGAATGGCTAGTGTTATAAAACCATACAATAAATCTCTCAGTTTCGATAAAAGTTCGTGCACACTAATAACATATTCTAACACAAGACATTGGTGAAAGTGGAATCTTTGTAATGTTACTCAAAACTAGTTTGTTTATTTTAAGTCAAATAATAAATTGCTTTCTCAATATCTATTCTCACTAGAGGGATTGCATAGCAAGCAACATAAGCATAACATTCATCTAAAACTGCTGCATGCTGCCTATAGGCACCCCCACCCCCACCAAATGAAAAGAGTTTTCAAGATATTACATTTTCTATATTATTTTGTCGCTTATCTAAATCAATCTAGGTATTTTGATTCAGTAATGCTAGTAGAAAAATTAAAGTTCCATAACCATGTAATAATTATCTGTAAAGCAG
Source organism: Potamilus streckersoni (assembly GCA_016746295.1). Lineage (NCBI taxonomy): Eukaryota > Metazoa > Mollusca > Bivalvia > Unionida > Unionidae > Potamilus > Potamilus streckersoni. The sequence continues at coordinate 349,180 of JAEAOA010000176.1, forward strand.
TTTTGACTAGTGGAGAAGAAAACTAGATAGTTGTGTGCGATAGGCACAAATATCAGGAAGTATAGGGTGAAATAATAACTGCATTAAATAAAGACTCTCTTGTCTTGTAATTATAATACGTTTCTTTACATGTCCTGCTCCCTGCACACTCATATATATATAGTAAGACACTTGAAAAGTCATTAGACCTGAACTTATCTGCTAATCATTTCTTGTTGTTGTAGTTATTGTTGGGCTTAACGCAATTTTTTAGCACACGATAGGCTATTCATGGCGGCCAGTATTAATGGTGGAGGAAGAAACCGGGAAATCACCGGCAAGAACCAACGATCCAAGAGAAGCTACTGGCAAGCTTTTTCACATATCCACATTCGCCGAATCCTAAACTCGAACACACGCAGACAGAGGTGAGATGGCAGTGATCCGTAATGGAAAGCGCTTTAGACCACTTGGACACTCGGGTCCCTAATCATTTCTTGTGTCAGTCTAAGCATATGCGTGTATAATGTTGTTTGATCAAAATAAAGAGAAGACAGAAGTTTCATCAAGTACTAAGCTTGCTGAACTTGTGCATGACTGAATTTGGACTTGACTACATTCCATAATAGGTGAACATTGGCGTTTTGCCTAGTCATGTTATTTTGTTTCGCTTGTTGCTTTCTTTTATAATTATATAGCCCAAGTTAAAGTCACGAGTGCATTACAAACTGAAACGAATCAAGCATGCAACCTTAGAGCGAAAAGTTAAAACTTGAAGGCTAGGCAGCATAATAATAGACATGTATGACTCACTAAATTGGAAACGTATACCCCTTACAGGATGTTTATGTTTGATGAGTTTGCACAAGCGGCACCATTTTTACATATGATCCAATAACAACGAAACTAGAAAAAAACTTTAACCTCATGTACAAATTTCGTTTCAAGGGTTGTTAAGTCGACAGATGACTGTGAACGATCCCAGCGCACATAGTTTCTATAACCAAAATAATATACATATCTTTAAAGATATAAATTGCGTACAATAAAATCACACACGCATCAGTAACTGGAAACAAATATAGAAAGCCATAACAATCGTGCATTAATTATGCACTATCTAGATCATCCTTGTACAAAATTGATTCGATGACGTTACTAGTCTATGTTCATAAAACAAGTAACAGAGACGAGTGAAAGGCAGCAAGCTTTGTAAAATTAAAGAAATAATTTATTTCCCTAAAATACAAGTGAAAGTGAGAAGAAAGAACATAAGGTCCCAAATTAAACCATGAATTATAGATACGAGTCTTATTAATTTAAAGTCCTGAATACAATTCAGTAGAAGTCCAGATTAAATCCAAAAGGAAGGCGATCATGTGTCTGTAGTAGCTTAAAGAGTTTATATGTGTTAACATTCTTTTGCTGAATCACATTAATATAATGCCAGGTTTGAATTCCCGATAATTTACAGTAAATGTCTCTATCAACGAATTTTATTGTGTCACGTTTGTATTTCCAGAGAAAATAATCACTTGATTTAAATAATATGAAAAAATTAAATTCAGCCCAACTTGACATAATATAATACCACTTCAAAGTGCTAGATCTTAAAGTACGACCATAATATCCTCTCAGATACAAGATTATATAGTTTTATATTTGACTTTGGATCATAATTGACATTTCTAAAAATAAATACCTAACGCAAACTAACCTTCCAGAATGATTAGAATGGCCCTAATTATGATATATTCAAATACACTAAAAACATTCAAAAACATAGACCTAGACCCAGATAACCATATTTATTTCTAGCAATAATAAATGTGATTTGAAACCCATACACATAGGAAATAATTAAGCAATGTATTAATTGTTTACATAAATAAAATAAAAAACAAATTCGGGTCAAACAGAAATGAACTTAATTTTTGACAATGGCAATGATCAATCTGGCAGAGACCTCCAATGTCTGAAAAATTTGTCAGGGAGTGGTTTGAAAAGCAAGCCATATGGCAAATTGACCTGCCGAAATATCCACACCAGTACTCCAAACACGGCTACGGTTCAATGATGAAAGCACTAACCAAGTTCACCAGGCAGACATCTTGTATGTAGCTCATGACAAGGTTCGATGATGCTTATACAAGACCAGACCGTTGTTATTGTTGCATGTTCCTATACTTAGGATGAGTTCTTTGTACAAAGAGGGCTCCTGTAGCGTCTGATACATTTATACGCATTTGCAAATGTGACCTGCTAAATATCCTAGACTGATGCAGGTTGATTTTGGCAAAGAACAACAGCTGTGATATGTTGGCGTATTACTAGGCTTCAATGATATTTTTATCTCTCAGCGCATCTGTACATGATTATTTGTGTTTGCAGTGCAAGATTCTTATCTACAAGTCTGCTTGTGGTTATCAACGGCGTTGTATATTTGTATTATTGTCCTTTTAATGAGAAAGATCCTTGGCCTCAATATATTACTTAAGTGGCAAGCTTTGAAATTGCTTCTCAAAGCTTGGTGAGCTCAACAATCATATCACCGGAGTAAGTGAATAATTGATCTTGCTGGAAAAGCACATGAAACTATCCAACGATGAAAGCGAGCTTCAAACACCTAGAAAACGAACGCTGAATGATGCAAGAAGCTGTCAGTAGAGCCAAAACGTCCTTCCCATCCAGTTTAGATGGACCAGACAGACTATCAACATAATTCTGAACGAAGATACAACTCTTGCCTAGTCCAACTTCTCAGAACTCTAAACAGCTAGCAGAGTCTCCATCCAAATTGTCTCAGTTATCTACGTGCTGGTGTAAACTATATGCACATAGCTCTTTATATTCAACTTCCTCATTTCCTTTTTCAGCAAGGATATTTATGTTGCTCTTCTTTATGCTGTCATGCAGAGATTCGTCTTGACTTCCACAGTCCACTTTATTAATCCTTGTGTTGAGCATCCAGTTATCTTATTAGAAATGCCAGAACAAGCCCTATGTTTGCACATGTGAATACTTGTAGTACTAGTGTCCTTTGCTGCGCAGAGATGGTGTGATCTTATTTCTGTATTCGTGCCTAGTGAGAGATTTTAGTAAAATATCGACAGTAATACCATTCGTGAAAGCCATCGTGAATATTTCTCTAATTTGGATAATATTATAACCAACCATTGCCGACCATTCCGTTAAACCTATGTCTAATTTGGGTAGTATAGCCAACAAGTGCTGACGATAGGTATATACCTGACTATGCGTCTCAGATGGATATTATTATAACCGAGCTATTGTTTTACCTCCTCCATCAAAAATGTTTTGTATCTAACATTGCAATATGAAAGGTTAGATTTATAACTATGTTTCTGGATACTGACCAGCAATTATAACCCGTCTACAATAACAACCCTCCCACTATCTAGCAACCCCTTTTTTGATTACAATCCAACGCTCACGCAACTGTCCAGCAAACCATTTTTATATACAATCCAACACGCCCCTAAACTATCCATCACAAAGTTGCGAGTGTTTATATGCACTTTATTCTTTCCAAACATGTGTACTTTCACAAAGCGGGATATGACGTAACTTAAGGGAACGTAATGTGTACATACTCTCATTTTCTCACACACAAGCAACCAGAACAAAAATGTTTATAGATACTATAACCTTCACACAAGCATGCTTTAACATATAAGGTTTAAGGATTTAGTTGTAAAGAAAGACGTCAGTGTAGACAAACATACACAGACATAAAACTCACATCGGAAATAATGTATAGCGGTATCGCTCTTTCCGGAGATTCATTTAGCCTTGAAAAGCTCACTTGTTGTTTGCTCACCAAAGAAGAGAGTTAATATATATCACATAGACTATGTAGTCTGGGTTGGATTGCATGTTTGTGATGATGATATAAAATATCAAGTTTATCCATAACTTGTCTTGAGAATAAGTGACAAATGGGCCATTTCGCATGTATATATAGGGAGAGGGAGAGAAAAAAATAAAGAGAGAGAGAGAGAGAGAGAGAGAGAGAGAGAGAGAGAGAGAGAGAGAGAGAGAGAGAGAGAGAGAGAGAGAGAGAGAGAGAGAGCATGGGTCGGACCGAATAGACTTGAAACGCTTCACCAGTGAAAATGTGCTTAACGTAATTCAGCCAGGGCGAGTTGTCTCTCTTCCAGTCAAAAGAACGTAAACTTGTTACGTCATTTTCAATATATGTGTGCAACATCATTCGTACGAGTTACAGCTATGGATCAGTTCAGGTACAATACCTATTGCTGGAACAACACAAAGATGATGTCTTAGGCTTTGTGTGCAGTGCATACATCATATTCTTAGATTGATACTAATTTGATTGTGACTACTGCTGCTGTTATAGCCAGTATTATTCATTCAGAAGGAGTTGACTTCAATTTAGCTTTGGCTGATTTCCGGTTATCTCAGTAAGAATCTCTGTCTATGATGATAGTACTACCTTTACCTTTACCCCCTTCGCATTTATTACCAATGGCGGTTGATGTCTGAAGGATGAAGAGCAATTATTTGTTCAACAAGCAAATACAAATATAAAGTGAGAAGAAGAGGGAAAGAAGAAAACGTTTGCACAGCAAACATAAGAAAGAGTAAAAACAAAAATAGTTTGTTACGAAATATTTAGGAAGTGTTCACGCACCTGAGAGAACTGTACCATAATTCCTTAGTTCAACACAAGAGAAAGAGGCTATATCCATCCAAGACTTATACGTCATCTATTTCTTTATCACATTTTACAGCCAATGAGACGCCAGGAGCCAATAATACTACCACTACCAATCCAGCAACATCGTCACAGGAAGTATGACTTGTCCGAGGAAGAGGATGAACATAGTAACAACTTTTATATCGATTCCTTAAGTATAATATAATAATATCATATTATTCCGAAAACACACCAAAAACCCTTAAATAACTCTTAATAATTCTTAGAAAAGAGATTCTATCGAATAATTGCCAAATCAAATAAACTATTCAATCCATTACACATTGTGTGAGCGTGTGGGGATTTCTTAGCACCTCATCCTTACTAAAAGATCAAGTCAAAGACACACTTACATACTATTGGTATATGCACATGAAATGAGAATCATAATACAATTTCTTAGCATATCGCAAAATTTCACATCTTCTACTTTTTTTTCACTGCCTACCTCGTATTTAAATTTCTTCAATGGCTCGTCGTCGCATCCTTCATTTTCTTTTATCTGTTTTACCTTATTGAATTTATTGACGGGTTCGGGTACTTTTGCTGAAGAACGCGCTATTTTCTTCACGATCTTCTTTGCTTTCTCTGGCACTCTGAATACCATTTCCCATTTCCATGACATGGATTACAGGTTTCGATACTTTTGTGTATATTTTCTTTTACCTTCCATTCGCTTTAATGTTGTTGATACTATGAAGTCCACTGTCTTTTCCATTGTCAGGTATAGCAGATACCTTGACTTTTATCTCAGGTGGAGTAGTCCGTTGTCGTTTTGGATGTATACGTTCCAATGGCTGTTTGTATAGTTTGAACGAGAAGGGATATCTGTTCAAAGACTGATAGCTGCATGAATAAATTATCTTTGGGTTAGAAGCTCTAAACATATAGAGAGTGTGTACTTTACTAAAGTAAAATGTTTGAATCAAGATAAAACGATCTCTCCCCATACATTAAGTGAAGCATTAGCTGAATTCAATGCTAGTGATTGAAAAGATCACATGAGAGAGCCTGAATCATTACCATCAGACTCTATCAAAAGACTAAGAGAGTCAATGTCAGCAAAGAAAAAAGTCGTTTGGTAGCTCCCGAAAATAAATTTCATATTTAAGAGATCCAAAAGTGACTTACAAAAAACTCGAACGACAGCATACACGTACGCTTTGATATTTACAGCTAGGTTACCAACAGAGAAAACAAAGAATGTATTTACCGATTTATGAGATTAGTTAACAGAAATATTGAACCAACAATTGCGAGCTAAGATGACATTGATTTGAGACTACCCGTCAATGTATTGTCTTTCAGTCTCTTTCTGCATTGGAGTTTAGTACATCGGCCGGCACAATCAACACTTTAAAACATTATCTACAAAGATGAACACATTCAGCAATCTAACGGTATGTTTGAAAAGCTACTCTTCAGAGAACACCTCCCAGATATAGAGGATAATGCAAATATGTTTCAACGGTGGACACACCAAATGAACTATCATTCAGATTTTAGGACTAAATTCAAATAAGATTTGCTGGTGCCATCGTAGTGGCTTGATATAATATCGAGAATAACAATGGAATAAAACCGATAATGGTATAGGATTTAACGATAATTAAAACCGAAACAATAGGTAGAATAAAACCTCATTTACAGTAAGCGGGTATTTCCAAAGACAGTGAGCGTGGTGATCATGCAGAACGTAAAGATGGAGTTGGCACTTCGTTATACGTTAAAAGCATTACCTTAAAGTATTTCGAAGAGTTAGTGTGTATTGCCATAAGGACAATCACAAGTATCACATGATGCAGTTAATTCTTTAATAAATGTGACCAACAATTTACAGTCGAGATAATAATATACAAGTTCAAGAGAAAAAGAACGAACGTGTTTGCGAACTATTACGTACCGGATTTGTAGAGATATTTGTCGACTGAAAAAACAAGCTTCGAACTATGAAAACGAAAAGGATGCAATTATGTGACAAAATTGTGGACTTAGAACAACAATTTTACAGTAACAAATATGACAATGAATTCAAGGAAAAGTTAAAAGAATACCAGACCAAAACTAAAATTAAAGGTATAGATTTTACCTTTAATTTATCTTTGAATTTTCACAAGACTTGAATTCACATAACTAATAATCTTTCATCTATTTATTGCAAAGTGTATAAAAGAACCCATATCTTTTCATTGTCCAAATTGTAGCGAGATTCCATGTGTTCGAGAAAAGATCTTTCTGTTTCTCATAATCTTGCTATTTTTTCGACAGGATTTTAAACCACAAAGCATACATGGAGCAGGACACTTAGCTTTATAGGAACTGTCATCCATATATTGTATTGATGCATTGATGCAAAATAATAATTTCTAGGGAAATGACTGAAAATGACTTTTAAAACATAATTTAGAACACGGCGCCATGAATTCCCAATATTCAGGATGAATGGAGCCAAGCTCATCGAAGTGAAAGCGAGATTCCATGGGCTTTTCTTGATATGCCTTTGAGCGGAAAACTTTTAAACGTTCAGAATGGCAGATATGGCAGAATGTAATTTTCCATACCCTTTCTACACCGAAAACAATAAGAGCACAGTCCACCTGCCTTTGCCCGATAAGCGCTATTTCCACACTGACAGTATGCGCACAGAGCGATGAGAAGCATTAAACGCTTGGTACAAAACACAATCTTCCAACCCGTTTACTTTCAAGAAAATATGTTGAAATATTGAGTATCTGATGTGGACATATTATAACCTTTGTCCATGACTGATGGTAGAGTTGTGACCTACCTTGCTATTATCCTGCCTTTAAGATGCTTGCTTGAATTTCAGTCAAATATATCTTTGATTACGATCTGAAAATGCTCAATCTGTATATAAAAAGAGATTATAAACAAAGTCTTCATACCTATATTAAGATCTGTCTCTGCGATCATTTTAGTTTGTTTAGTTATAATTGGACAGGAATTATTTATTTAAATTATTCATTGGAATTACAAAGTGATTAAAGATTTATAGTCTAAATCACCTCTTAGTTTGTGAGGACTCATTTAAAGATGTTCTGAATTATATCATTGTGGTACATCAAGACTTTCAAAACATCAGTATGATTAAAGTAAATGGTACATAAGCAGATCATTCCTGACTTTAAATTCATTTGGATCATTTTGTACATTAGTTTTTGTGATGAAATGATAAATTATATTGGATTTTATTTTTCACAATATCCAATGTGTACTTTATTTTCGAGTAAATATATTTTTGTTAAGCTTTGCTTTCTTACTGTAACATAGCTTAAGATCTTAGCATGAATATTTATGGATACGTGAGGGAAGGTTTACTTGAAGGATGCTTCTACTATTGCAGAAACGGATACATTAGTCTCCGGGAAAATACCCTGCTCAAAAACAAGCAATGCTATAATAACTTTCAATCCAATCTTGGTCAATATATGATATTCCTCTAAAGCTTCACACTGCTTCATTATTTGTGTGAAAATGAAGAATATCAACATGCTAGAAACAGCAGAGATTACTAAATTGGAAACCTTTGTGTTGTGTAAATGGTTGAGATATCGAAACCTCCACCACGTGTCTTCGAATTAACAAATATATTTATTTCACCGATGCCTCACTTGTTTTACCCGATAAATCCCGTAGTTCAAACATATCAACGATGTCAGAAGTTAAAAAGTGAAAGATACAAAGTGACAGAAATGTAGAAAGACGACTACGATTGACATTTGCAAGTTTGGGCAGAATTTATAAGTATTGCCGAGAAGCATGACGTATGTCGAACGTTTCTTCGGAGGACGAACGAATACGACACACTTGCTTACCGACCTTGACGAATCTCAAGGAAAGTAAATCAAATACATTAATGTGTGTTCTTTGTATCTTTTGGTACGTAGATATGGATCAATTTCCTAACGGATTCCCTGATATGTTGATATAACATCGATTCCCTGACGGACTCCCTGATATGTTGATATAACATCGATTTCCTAACGGATTCCCTGATATGTTGATATAACATCGATTTCCTAACGGACTCCCTGATATGTTGATATAACATCGATGTCCTAACGGATTCCCTGATATGTTGATATAACATCGATTTCCTGACGGACTCCCTGATATGTTGATATAACATCGATTTCCTAACGGACTCCCTCATATGTTGATATAACATCGATTTCCTAACGGACTCCCTGATATGTTGATATAACATGGACGTGGAAAACATTCGCTAGTGCGAAGATGAGGTCAACTGCAAAGTGTTTCTACCGACGAACGTTTTCATTATGTTTAGCACATCAAACATGACAAGAAAAACTAATGGCTACCTTATGCATAAGTTTGCTGAAAAAAATCTGTAATGAAGAGAAACCTTCACCCCACAATTTTCCGAAATGCACGTTGACAGGAATGAGGGTGAGTGTTAAATTTCTTCATGCTATCGATCGCAGTTACCAACTCGTTAAAGTTTATTAAATCTGGCATCTTTCTAATACATAACAATAAAGAAAGTATGACGACGACTACAATAATAGACTTTGCCCTGCCTTCGTCAACGAATTCCTATACTTAAAGGAACAATCTAGTAGCTACACATCTTGGTGTCAGAAAGAAGACAAAGTCCAGTTCAAAGAACGACTCAGAGCCTTCAAGCATCATATGACGTATATGCGTTATTACGGATGACACAGACCCAAAACAGTATGACAGTTTTGATAAAGAAATGTAAACTGTATACCAATACAATCATCATATGACGTATATGCGTTAATACAGATGACACAGACCCAAAATAGTATGGCAATTTTGATCAAGATATGAAAACCGTATACCAATACAATCCTCAATTTATCCAAGAATAGAAACCGAATTGATTCTAAAGCTCAGTGGTTTCTTCCGCAGTTCTCATCAAAATCCATTTGCAATAAACAGCTCCAGACTTTCATGCCTCCAAACCAAATTTCTCATTAAGTTAATATGCATGTGCTATTGAAAAACAAATCCTGAATCAATTAAAAGAGAAAGGATCCAGAACGTTTATGATTCGTTTTTCTTATTTGTTCGTTGAATGAAAATTAGCCTTTTTTCACTCTCTGCAAACTGCAGTTTTGTGTTACTTATCTTTCATTTGAAAAGGCAAGTTATAATTAATATATGCTATTACTGCAAACATTTATGATTTTCAAAGATATATAAGGAAGGTTTTGTATATACAATAAGATCGTAAAAATGCAAGACAGACAAGAAAAGGACAAACCAAACACCAAAACATAATGTTGCAGATGAGAAAGTAAAAAAGTAAAATAACAAATAAACAATTATTCTAATACACAGCTATATGTAAGTCCAAGAATGCTGACAAGATTATTGGAATATCAAGCTCTTGGACTTGAGATTGTGTAGGTAACGACAGGCAAGAACATTAAATATTGTCTACCAATATTAAATCCCTGCTGATTTAGCAAAGTACATACTAAATAACGACTGGCATTAGCTCTTTTGCTCCTGAAATAATTCTATATCAACGTATTATAGGATATAACGGATCAGTTATCTGAATGTCTTCACCAGTAAAATAAAGTAGTTTTCAAAAGAGAAGAAAGAATGCATAGCACAAAGCTGTACATCCTCTTCATTTTCCAGCCCATTGGACAAAATAATAAAATAACAAGCTAATACTGACCTATATGGAGGAACTGCAATTGCAATGGAAAATTTGATTCTAGATTCGATGCCTTTCAAATCAGACATCAAAGGAGTCTTGCACACAGATAATATGGCCTGTGTAAATTAGAAACCTGGGATTGAGCAACCTTGCGTGACGTACCCACGCATTTATAACAAAGATATTTGCTGTGTAATTCGCCTTGATAATGCTATGTACTACTACCATCGGCACCTTATCACACCGTTGTGCATACAATATACACAGCAATTTGTTATTTTAAATATTTAGCCTCAATATCCATTTTTACAACCATCACTACTATATTTATTACTTATAAAATATATGAATTTTGCATTCAAAATATTACGGCTACTTCTTGAAGGAAGTACATAATGGTTTGGGGAACGCAAGAGATACCGTCCGTACCAGGTGTATAAAGGTGAAATTCATCCGCTTAGAGCGAACAGTAGTGCCCTTCAAACTTCGAGAAAGTATCATTGAGGAAGCAAACTCAGAATGAGAGTCCTTCTCTTTGTTGGTCTTTTAGCTCTTGTAGAAGCTAGAGGGCGATATAAAAGTCCACTCCAAGATTTAGAAGCACGGCAACAGGAGACTTATCAAGAACGAATTGATCAAATTGAAAAGGTAGGTAGAAAATATAACACATGTAGCTCTGTGTGTGTGTGTGTGTAAGAGAGAGAGAGAGAGAGAGAGAGAGAGAGAGAGAGAGAGACAGACAGAGACAGACAGAGACAGAGACAGAGACAGAGAGAGAAAGAAAGAGAGAGACAGACAGAGAGAGAGAGCATGTGTGTGTATGACGCAAATATTTTCAGTAAGTATGTATGAGTCTCATCTTGTTGCAACCAAAATTTTACAGATCTGATCTTTGTTATTTATTTCGTGATCGTTCCTGTTTCAAACAATTCTTTCTTCATGATTGAAAGTTTCATACAAATACTGAAAAATAAGTAGACTGTCCATCCTTATTTGTAACTCCTCACCTCCATTCTAGTAATATCATCATCATCATCATCATCAACATCATTATCATCATCATCATCATCCATGCATACTTAAATATCTAACTCGTCTCTTTAGTTCAGTAGCATTTACAAAACTAATAAACTAATTACTGATTTATTCAATCATCAGTTTCGTATTAGTGACTGGCAAATGTTGATTGTACCTATCAAGTCAAAACTTTTTAATTTCCTTCTGAGCGTTTTTTGGCAAGTGATAAACTCTGGACTTCGGGGAAAGTATTGAGCTCGGTGGGCGCCGTTAATGATGTTAATGGTGTTATGCAGCAGAACGTTTGAGAAGTGTTATCTATATGATTCTACTTTATGTAATTAATGATTAAAATATAATTAATAAATATAAATACATATTCTTTTTTTGTCAAAAATTGACGAGATATCTTCATTATCTTATCTACAAATCTGGACTAATGAAAATGTATCACTGGACTGGAAAGATGATAGTTCTAAGAATTTCCAATAAGAAATAGTGTTAAACAGGGATGTGTAATGGCACCGATCCTCTTATCGCTCTACTTGGCAAAAATGCTCAAGGCGGCTTTTGAGGTTACAAATTAAGGTATATAATTCAGACACTCCACAATGGCCATCTGTTCAATTAGGTCAAAGTTCAAGGCGAAGACAAGGACCAGACAATTGGTAGTGAGAGAACTGCTGTTTGTGGATGACAGTGCCATTGTAGCACACAACGCACATGATATGCAGACATTAGTGGACACGTTTTCCAAGACTGCAAAACAATTCAGCCTGAAAATAAACATCAGTAAGACAGAATGCATGTAACAACCGGTAAACTCTTCAGCACACCTCCTCTACCAACCCTCATAACCATCGATGCTGGGGACCTAGTCCAATGGAAAAACTTTGTCAATCATTTTAGTACTATCTCAGACAATGCTAGTCTTAAGAGTGAGATAACATACAGGTTGGGGAAAACCAGCATTGCTGTCGGCAAGATACAGCATAGGCTCTGGAACAATACTCTTGTGTCAGCTAGTGTGAAAGAGAAAGCATATCATGCTATGGTGATGTCATCTCTCCTGTATGGCACAGAAATCTGGACGATCAATTGTACACAGGCAAAGAGACTTCATGCTTATATGATGCGCTATTTTCGCCAAAATCTACAAGTTAAATGGGAGGACAAGATCACAAACATAGAAGTAATGAAACGAATAGGACTCATGTCTATGACCAACTTTCTTATTGAGAAAAACCTGAGATGCTTGATACGTTCATAAAATAGATTAGGGTAGACTCCTGAGGCAACTTATGTACTCACAACTGAAGAAAGGAAGCAAAAATCAAGGAAAAATCAATTATGTAGCTAAGAGAAACATGAAAGCGAGACAAATTGACACCAGGAGGTGGAAACCTCTGGCTCAGAATCAGGAAGAATCTAGGAGAAGCATCTCAGCGAGACCTAATCCATAGGACAGTCATCATCGACCCGCCGACGGACTAAGATGATGATGATGATGATGATGATGATGATGATGATGATGATGATAATGATGATGATGATGATAAATAAGCTGTGACAAAGATGTTTGAATGGTGTGAACCTTAGAAAATGTTGTTATATCAATTGAGAGTAATTAAAACCCTGTTCCATATCAGTAATTAATTCACGCAGAGAAAATATAAGTCTAGATGTTTCATATATATGGCAGGTATTGTATGCATTCAGCCAGTTGTTGAAATATTTAATAGATGGGATCAAACAGACCCACAAAGACAACTATTTCATGTGATGAAAATCATGTTTTTCAAAAGAAATAAAAGCGACGTAACATGAAAATGGACTAGACTTGTTTAGTCTCATCCCACATATATTTAGGAAGTTCATAACGAACAGGACTAAATATAAACATTGAATATGCTTGCATACTACTATCTATTCCTTTTTAGCAGCATTGTCGGCGTCCAGGATAAATCTGAGATGAAATAAAACCATAGGGAAAATTACTCTGAAAACCTAAATCTAACATAATGTCAATGCCTCAGGTGTGGAGTGTTGTACTTCATACGCGACAGGGAAACAATTATTACGGGAATAATAATCTGGGAATTAACAGTATTCTTGCTAATACTCCTTGATAATGACAAAACTGAAACCGAAATACGAAGAACCAATTGGTATCGGTCATACAAAATGTAGTTGCCTGTTAAACAACTAAACATACATATGTCACTGGCAGTGTCATAACGAAGTGGCATACATTTTTTCAAAAGTTCCGAAACGCGTAAACATTTTAAGAAATTTATACTGCATTATATGTATGGCATAATGATTTGCCGTTTAGCACGCACGCGCCTTACTCGTGTCGTTGCAAATCTGAATAAAATTCCTACTGAGATGAAAATAAAATTACATCGTTCGTAAGATTCACACAGTTTGACCCATGCCTTTCTTGCAGCTGAACAGATATTTTCTGATATACATTCGTGCATATTGGTTATACCATTTAGCTTGGTAAATATATGTGCTGTTCTAACGTGCTGATTCAATGTCAATAAATTGCAGCATACCGGACTGCATGAACTATCTCCATTAACATTAATGTTGTCTTCTTGTTTTCGGAATTAATTACCGTAATCATAACTCATGCGAGATACATACGTATGATTTCGGGTGAGTCTTCGTTGCTTCTAATGAACGTTGACCTCTTTGTTTCTGCGTCTCATGACATTATAGCTGACGCAAGTTGTGTCTAGGAAAGGTGATACTTCAGACAAACGTTGTGTCTTGGAAGATGATACGTCAGACATGTTGTGTCTTGGAAAGGTGATACCTTAGACAAGTTATGTCTTGGAAAGGTGATATTTTAGACATGTTTTGTCTTGGAAAGGTGATACTTCAGACATATGTTGTGTCTTGGAAAGGTGATACTTCAGACACATGTTATGTCTTGGAAAGGTGATACTTCAGACATATGTTGTGTCGAGGAAAGGTTACACATCAATATCAGGTGTTGCTGTGAAAGTATTTTCAAGTTTTGGTATAATACTGTTCGTTACATAATTTAAATGTATCCATATAACAATAACACAACATTTTTATAATATCGTAATGCGTCTAGTATCTGGAATGTTTTGTTTTGTTTGTTTCTAAAACTGCACTAAACAACTTCCATGACACCATATCCATGTATTTGGTTTATTTTCAAGAGCACCCTGTGTTTTGATTTTTTATTGTATGCATGTTTCCTACCTGTGTGATCATACTTTTGCAAATTATTATCTTTCATTTTTATGAAGTCTATTTATGATTGATTAAATCTAAGTTACTCAAAACAGTTCTATGTCATATATAATATCATGAGGAGCCAATAATTATACCTTGATTTTATTTTATACAAACGCAACCAAAAGCTGTTTGGTGAAAAATGAAATAAGCGTCTGATATTATTACATTTCCATCCGTCACCAGAACATTAAAATGCTTTATAACTGAATAGTTTATTTTATGTTACTTCGACTTTCATTTGTATAATCCATATTTAAATAAAATGATAAATGTTATAGTATCAATTTTTGTTCATGGTATTATATCCACAGAAGTGATAAAATCAATTACAAACATGATTCTTTCTGAGGACAAATTATTATATATCTTTCAAAAAATAATACATATCATGACATGTACTAACATTATTTTTGTTTTAGATAAACAATATCATAAAGGAATACATCGTTGTATTGACTGCCGATGTTGAGGATTTGAAAACTATATATGATGGTAATTTTGTTTATATCGCAATATTCAGACAAACACATATACTGACACACATGCATACATCCATGTACTGACACACATGCATACATGCATGTACTGACACACATGCATACATCCATGTACTGACACATGCATAGGTGACTGTATTGACACATGCATACATGTACTGACACACATGCATACATCCATATACTGACACACATGCATAAGTATCGGTACTAATAAACAATGAAACATGCATACATGCATATACTGACACACATGCATACATGCATGTACTGACACACATGCGTATATGCATGTACTGACACACATGCATACAGGCATGTACTGACACACATGCAATATACATATCTGCTGACACACATCCATATAGACAAGTACTGACACACATGCATACATGCATATATGAATCTAGGTGCTAATTCAGTTCCCATAGTGAACCAATGCAAACACCATGATATTAAAAATTTAAAATTTATAAGTACCCATGATCAAATCTATATTTATCAGTATAGATGAAACCTGGATGTCAGTTTCTATGTAGAGGAAAAGATATGAGCCACGGCATTAATGGACCTGCATGTGATTGAACCATGTGTTTTTAATTCCGCACCAATGAGTCAGGTGCTAATT
>JAEAOA010000176.1:367500-445000 GCA_016746295.1 Potamilus streckersoni
GAGCCGTAGAGCCGTAGGTCGTCAACAGGAACGTGATAATTGAAAAAGCAAGACATTATTCAACAGAAAGGACCTTGCTAAATGTTTTAAATCTACGTAACGTCATCATCAAAATTCCAACTGATCAAACGAATTTTTAGCTAAAGGTCCACGTTAAACATCAAACAATATTCCATTAAATAAATTGACAAATTTCTAGGCTACAATTTATCTTTTTATCAGAAGATTGTATTATATTAAAATTGAATTTTAGTTTTTATCCTAAGATGTTTTTTAAAATATTTTGTGCAAATATTGACTGAATTGTCTTCTATATATATATATATATATATATATATATATATATATATATATATATATATATATATATATATATATATATATATATATATATATATATATATATATATATATATATATATATATATATTATATGCTCATGCTTGACTGTTGCGATTACATTACCATGATTACATTTATTGTCCGTGAAGACACTATAAAACATATTCTGAATCATACCACCTGGTTAAACCTATTACTATATATATACGTATATATATATATATATATATATATATATATATATATATATATATATATATATATATATATATATATATATATATATATATATATATATATATATATAAGCCCATACGACGTATTGCAAATTGTTGCATTTGCAGCAGTAATATGTGTGAAATAATAAGTGAAATCTTATTTTGCAGAGTTTACTACAGCATCTTTTCACACCACTGAGAATATACATAAATCTATTTTGCAAGGTTCCTCATGATAGTACATCAAGAAACTATTCATTTGCTCACACACACAGATATATATATATATATATATATATATATATATATATATATATATATATATATATATATATATATATATATATATATATATATATATATATATATATATAATGGAATATCCTTAGTTAATCCAAAAGAAAGAACATCTATTCATTTGATTATTAAATGAAATTATTACTGAATTGAAAAGGAATAACAATGTGTATAAAGTTGACATGAAATATTTCCAAGCAGTTCTTGACTCTATAACTTTAAAATATCTTCAAAAAGTGCGATGAACTAATGTATGATTCGGAATTATATATGTGCAGTCATTGCACATAAGAATCCATCGTGGAACTGATCAATTAAATATACGGCAACGTTAAATCAAATAGTTTCTTCTGATTCAACCATATGTCTCAGTAGGTTTTGTATTCATTTTACCAAGTTAAGTGGTGTTAAGATTATCCGAACTATTTTGTAACTAATACACGCAATATTTATCGAACCATTTAATTCCTGAAAGGGGAATAAAAGGAATTTAAAAAGGAATCTTTTTAAAAGATTGGGATGAACGAGTTATAAAATGTTTGAACATAAATGACAATTTTTTTAAAAAAATATTAGGATTTCGCCGCGAGTTTTTGACTGGCGACCTCTTGTTTTAAAATTCTGGACAAGCAGATAGACAAATGTGTGGTTTATTCATTTGGTTTGGCATCATGATAAGGAGAGCAATTGCTTCAAATATCACGTGATTACATCTTTATATGGGTCTTCCTTTGATCTTTGATACTTGGAAATTTAGAAAGGAATTGACTTCATTCATTTCTTCCTCTTATTAATCAGTGCGATTTTAAAGGCGGAAACTATTATAATGCAAACAAATCTGTGAAAGATAAATACACATAATATTACGTTCGTGTAATAAATGGACACGAAAGTCAAGCAAGAATTTAGAATTTGCAGACGCCATTCGATGACAGTGTTTGCAAAAGGTTTTTAAGATATTATAATTCCGCACAGTTGCGCATATTTTTAATATTCGGGAGTCAAAAGACAGGAACAGCTCAGGAACGTTGAAAATGATAATAATTACCTTAAATACACGATGAATTACCTAGAGGTTTGATGTTGCTGAAATGTATAGCTTCGTGACAAAGGTTATAGTAATCGACAAGCTAGAATAAATAGCGTTGGAAAATCAGGACATTTCTGGTCGTGTGACTTATAACATAAAGTTGTAACACGGATGAGGGCATTACATGAAAACTTTAGGAATACATGAATTAGTATAAAACTGATTTAAATGAACGATTTAATGTAGGTGCTACAACAGATCAATAATGTACAAATCTGGAGGATTGAAGTATGTCCATTAAGTGATGATGCACTTCAATATATATATATATATATATATATATATATATATATATATATATATATATATATATATATATATATATATATATATACAGAGTGAGTGAGAGAGAGAGAGAGAGAATATTTTATTTTCCTATCCTAATACCAGATATATTTGAACGTGTGGTATCAAAAATATGATATTTTAACTAGTGGCGTAACCACAAGATGACAAGTGTCGTTTTTGGCACCACCCGATGATAAAAACTTTTCTTTCTACTATATACCAAACTTGCTCCAGAATCGAAGCTTATAAGATTTAACCCACTCTTCAGCTCAACACCCTTCTCTCAATCCCTTTTCGTAAATTCACCTCACTTTCATAGATTAAACAGACGTGACTTAAGAAAGCAGCATGTTTGGGATGACCAAATCTGTCGTAGAAAATTATATATTTGTTATTTTGTAAACTATATATATATATATATATATATATATATATATATATATATATATATATATATATATATATATATATTTATACCTTATTGATACAGAAATGCCAACCTCTATCATCTCCTTATCGATACAGTATAGCCAATCTCTGACAATGATATATGCACCTTATCAATACAGTAAAGTCAGCCTCTGTCAATTATATCTATTCTACTTCAAATTTACTCATGATGTCAACAATATGAATAAAAGTATAACAAATGTGATAAAATATAAATAAACGATGCAGCTACAATGATAATTCCGATAATAAAGTACGACAGATTTCGCAGGAAAATAAAATTAAGACATGTCAACAAAGCGCGAAAAGAATCTAACACAAAAATATAAGTTACAGAACGGAGTGAAATTAAACGCGTGATACAGAGCAATATTGACATTGCGGTCGATAAAGAAACTGAGTGTGTATTTAATTCTATGCTTCAAAGAAATCGATTACAATCCCCCGCCCCCATATATATATATATATATATATATATATATATATATATATATATATATATATATATATATATATATATATATATATATATATATATATATATGCGATATACAGACAACGAATATTGCAAATCTAGTATCTAACAAGCCTGAGCAATTTCTACTCTTATGAGACATTTTCAAAGGCGAATACAAAACAAAGACAAGACAAAACAAATAAAACAGATAAACGGTTGTGTTAGCAAAACGTCATATTACTGTTTCTACAGGAATTAAACTTTTAAAGTTATTATGTTTCAAATAATTTATATCAACTTGATGCTGATGCGTGAAATATTTTATTGAGCAGCAGAGAGGGTGAATCCTACAACAATATATTTGCGACAAAATCGATTAAAGCCTCAGAATGCCAATGGAGCCTTCCTACGAAATCTCATATTTTAACCAAAAAAAAATTAAAGGTCCCATCTTAGCGATTTTGTCGTGAATACATTGTCATAACCACACTCAAATTGCTGCCATCTACGTCTACAAATTTTTGCGACAGAATCGATTAAAGCCTCAGAATGCCAATGGAACCTTCCTACGAAATCTCATATTTCAACCAAAAAAAAAATAAAGACCCCATCTTAGCGATTTTGTCGCAAATACATTGTCATAACCACACTCAAATTGCTGCCATCTACGGTCGCAAATATGTTGTCATTTCACCCTCTCTGCTGCTGATTAATACAAATTATTTGTTAGCTTTTCACAAACAGACTAATCGATAATACTTCACCACGTAGATCAATTAAATTATTTGACTGATCGGTGAGTGTAAAATTAATTCTAGTTAGTGAATCATTTTGACATTGCATATAGACTGGATTAGTCGGATTCTCAACAATTAAAAATCCGGGGGGTGCTGTTGGTGAAAATGAATAAAGAATGTAACCCTGTCGGGCTTGATTTGATTGTTCCATATTAATTTGATAACTTCCTTCGATTACATCACACGTTAAATTAAGTGCGATCACCGATGAAATATCCACATTGTTCGGTGCGATATGTCTACCGTCGCCGTCGGGAGAATTATTATGAGTGAGGATAATAGGCTTCGGCTGGCTATCTTTCCATGATTGATAGATTTTATTAAATCCTTCGTCGATGGCAGTTCTGAGTTTTTTCTTTAACTCGGGAACGTTATATCCTGGTAATTTATAATTTGGATTTTCATTTATATTTTTTTTATAATCTTGAGCTGAGCTAGTTTTTGAAATCGGGCTATTTTCATCAGTGAAGAGATTAGTAATCCTCGAATTAAATATTTCCATGTCATCGATGATTTTATTACCCGCGGAGACTACACTAGTAAACTCAGCTTGTGTAAGAAAGCCAGATCTTAACGAGGGTAATAACGACAAAAAATCATTATTCATTCTATCAAGGATGTGATCTTTAATATCTACAAATGTTGGACTTGTTTCATGTATTTCCAGAATTTCACCTTCCTGTGGGATATAATCATTAAAAAATGGAATTCTCCACACATCTTCACCATATTGATTCTTACGTCGATATCTTTTTGTGAAGTTTATATCCTCGAATTTTTTATATCCTTTTGATGGATTTTCAGGTCCTATTTCATCAGTGACATAATCAGATTTTATAGGCTCGGGCGTGGAATTATCAGCACTTCTAGGTGGATCTTCGGGCCATCCTAATACTGTTCTTATTGAACTGTTATAAATATCTACAACGTACCCAGGAGAGCCTATTTCAATTGTAGATGATAGTGTTGGTTCATGAACTGTTATCGCAATTTTTGATTCTTTTTTAGTAATGGATTTTATTCTACGTTGTAATTCATTATTAATTTGCTCAATTTGATAGGACCCAGTTGGTATTGAAACAACGTTCCAATCTGGAGTGTCATCTTTTTTATTCCTATATGCAAACACCAGAGAATTATTAGGTCTCTGACCGCCAAATGGAACCGATCTGATATTAGGCCAACTATGATACACTCGTAATTTTGCCAACGCGATTTCCTTTACTGAAACAGGCGAGGGAAAATTCACACTGAATTTAGGGTTTGTTGACGATATTGATATCATACTTGTTTTCCGCGGAGTGGTATTTTCTGCTATCCGCTGAAGTAGTTGAATCTCTTGCGACATTATTATTATTATTATTCACAATGTCTAATTTTGCAATAGATGAAAAAACGCTAGCGTTTTTAATCGTAGTATCATAAATACGTATCATCGCGGAGAATTCGTCTTCGGTAATTATCGTATCATCAATCGATGATGACATCAACGAGGATAATTGTGAGTAACCGTTAGATACTGCTTGATGTTTTACTATATAGTCGTTAAGTTTTTCTTGAGAACACGATGATATTTTTTTAGTAATAGCATTTGCAAGTCCAGCAAATGTTGTCACCGCGGAAATAGCAATTGGGACAGCAATCGGAGCTACCATTGTTACTGAAGATAGTATAATACCAGCACCGGCCATTATACCAGATACCGAGTATACTGTAACATCAATTACGGTAATTCTCCTGCGATACTTTTTAATTTTTATTTCATATTCATCAATGAGTGTTTTGAGTTTTGTTAAGAAGTCTTTGACGGTATCATAGCGATATTGCGATGATGGAATCATATTATTTTAAAACCTCAAGTGGTTTTTAATTGTTTAAAATTCTAATTTAGATCAGCTACAAACTCCATGTACCATACAAATGATGTCTTATTTAAATTAGGATCAGTGCTTGTTATTGTAAACCGTTTGTATTCACCCACGTCAATAGTCGTTGAAATCACGTTGTTGTATCCATATGAAGTCGATGATGATATATTAAACTGATTCAGTGACACTATTGTTAATCGATAAATACCCTTGTTTGACACAGTGAGGGTTACTGTATTCTTTTTAGGTTCCCAATCTAATGATCCAGAGAGAACTGTGTATATCATATTTATGATATTTCTCTCATGAGGAATCTTTATTCTTTCAAGTAGCGGAAGATTGTCTGTTTTAAATTTTGTAATATCCTCGATAGATTTTTTAATACTATTAATGCTATCTCTAATAATACTAAATCCAGCATCATTAATATTTTTAATACTGGATTTAATTTCATCAAAATTGGATTTAATTTCAGCGAGAGATGGAGAGGTTACCGCTGGTGTTCCAAAGAATTTATTGATAATATTTCTACGAAGGGAAGTATATGTTGTTATATGTTTTTCAAGTTCTTCATTTAAATTTTTTAATGCATCTGTGATTGTAGAAACAAATACACCTGGTTTGAGTTTTCCATCATTTGAATATAACACTATTGTATCTTCAACGACGTCACGTCTTCGTATTAAGACATCATCCAATGAAACATTACTAGATTTCAATTTGCCCTGGCGATCTTGAAATACAACTATTTCCCCAGGATCTACACTTGACAAATTTAATGTCTCGGCGATTTCATCTTCGATTATTTTTTTTACACTTTCGACAGCGAATTTGCTATCGGTTTCTGTTTTTTTTTATTCTGATAAAGGTCGTCCCCAAATATCAATCATTATACGAAAATGCTACGTTTTTCTAAATCATAACGCTATCGTTTTTGCCATTGCCTGCTAGTATATTCATTAACAACAACTTGTGGTGGTTTTCTTGGAAATTTAGATATCTCTGCAAGGACATTTAATACTTCACGACCGCATATCGGTGGATCATTTAACTGTTGTGTTGGTAGCGTGGAATAAAAAATTGGAGATGACTTTGTTATTGTGGATACATATCGCATGAATTCTTTTGGTGGAGCTAATCCATATGAATCAAAATAGACAATTCCACGTGGATCAATTGCATATGCGACCCAATGAGTTCCTTTTCCGCTGCTGTTATCGAGATTGATAATACCCGTTTCATTTTTCATTGGTTTTGACGGTAATTGATCTCTCATGAAAACTCCTCTAAAGT
This sequence comes from Potamilus streckersoni, assembly GCA_016746295.1. NCBI lineage: Eukaryota > Metazoa > Mollusca > Bivalvia > Unionida > Unionidae > Potamilus > Potamilus streckersoni. Next base: position 374,601 of record JAEAOA010000176.1, read on the forward strand.
TTTTTATTGATAATGATTTTACAGCATCAATTAAATCAAAATTGGACATTGGTGAAAATCCTAGGGATTTTTCCACTAATAAGCCGTTCCTGGTATTCTTAGGCCCGTGCCCTTGTACCAATTGTGTGGAGTTCCTGGTAGTCTTAGACCCTTTCCTTTTTTTTTATAGCCTTTCCCAGTAGCTTTTTTCAGGGCCATTCCTGCGGCAGTACCAACGGCTCCTAACGCTGCCGCCTTCGCAACCGCTGGGGCAGCCGCTGCAATCAATGCTGGAATAGCAGCTAACAGCGGGAATATTCCACCCGATTTTATCATACTGGCGATAGCTGCTTTCGAAAAATCAATTTGAACTCCTCGTTTGTTCTTTAGCGCATCATTGAAATGTTTTATTTGACGATCTGTCAGTGATAATTTATGTGCACCACCGGACATTTGAGTGGGTTTCAGCGTTATTGTAGTTCCACATTCTTTAGCCGACTTTGATTTCAATTTATTGACCTGACCATCAGTCAACTGGACATTAACAATACTATATGTCATTCTATTCTAAAATGTAATTTACACTTTCAATTGATCTTATTGTGAAAATCCTAACTACATGTTTGGAAAATCAAATGATTTTTGAAAACATTACATGTTTTCCACTGGTGCATCAATAAGTCTCATTCGTCCGCCAACTCCTTCTAACAACATTGATTTATCACTGAGAATGACAGCAACTGCTCTATAATCGGCTATACCAGCAGGGCGTTGTACCCGAGCTTGGAAGTATATATCAACAACAGATTGTCTCATCATGTCAAGATGTTCCAATGAAAAGTAATAAATCGGATAGTGTTTTTCAAAATCAATTTGCGATATTTGCAAACCAGTATCAACATTTTGATCACGACCCATATACGACAATATTCTATGATATACACGAGCTATGTTGTTGTTTTCATAATTAAGATGTACAATCTCTGCTGGCTCTTGTTGTCCGTTTATTCTCAACGAAACTTCACTTACTCCTAATTTATCAAATATCATATGACTAGATAATTGACGTCCCACTCGATTTGCATCCTGTATCGCTATAAAGATATGACGTGGAGCTGAAACACCTTGTTTTGATGCTAAGTGCCATGTAAATGTGCCATTTACATTATCCTGCTTCGTATCAGTCGTTGTTGTTAGCCAACTTAGCAATGATTTTCCACCTGTGTCCATAAACGATAGTAATTCTTGCTCTATTGTAACTGCTGGTGTCAAGACGGGTATCCATAAAGTCAATTTATTTAAAATGACTTTACCATCATCAACACCATCAGCATGCCAGATTGCATCATTGTCATTTTCTTTTCGCACTAACACGACTGTATGCTTTGCTCCATAGATGACTTTTCTGACATTTCTACAGAATCCGAATATATGATGTAACGGAATTGCACATGAAAACCGTCGATGTTGTCCTTTCAATGTTCCATTTCGTGTTGCAAATCCTAGATTGAAATTACCATTAACCCTTTTTAAAATGTCGAATTCAGCGCCTGGTCTATCTTCACGGTCTAGATTAGCTGCGAGTTGTTGATCAGCTTCTGCAGTAGCTTGCGCAGTTCGTACTTTAATAAACTGAATATGGTCAGCATGTTCAGAAGTATCCTTAGCAAACATCATAGACGGACCAGCCGACCTTGTATAATCATCAGAATATCTCGCAAGTCCGATTATTGTTGTTGCAATATCAACATTTTGTTCTATTGATTCAATTTCTTTTCCATCAATGATATATCTTGCACTGTTAAATAGCGCCATAATGCCATTATTTACAAAACCAACTCGGATATTTTGGTCATTCCCATATGGTGTATCAGCTGCAACATTTGTTACAAGCTCTCCTTCTACTTCAATAAACGCCTCACACGGCAAAAAGTATCTACTTGTATCTTGAACTTGAAGTTCAACTCTCCCTCGTTGATTTGGCTCTCTTGCAGGATAGGCATAATACTGATAGTTAATTTTAGAATCATCTTTATTCACCGGTGCCGCCATATCAAACGCTGGATCAGCAATTTTTTTAAATGCCATTTATACTAAAACGTATCGTTTTTCTAAATCATTTTCTTTTTCGATTTCCTCCAAGACCGCTTCCCGCTATCATACTTGCAATATTACTACTATCTGGTGAAGTCATTGCTAATGATGCTAGTTTTTGTTCCACTGCGTTATTTATCACTTTACTGACATTTGCAGGCATCATTGTTGTTGAAGGTAGCGGTGGTGGTGGTTTTCGTCCGAATCTAGATTTCACCAATGACGTTATTCTATTCTTTGCGGTAGAAAAGGCCGTTCCTGCAAGATCTCCAACAGCGTTAATTCCCTTATTACGAATAACATCAATGGCTTTCATCGCTAATTGTTTAGCAATTGGTGCTACTTTTGGGGCTATTCTTGTGAATAAACCAGCCATGGTATTTCCAAGGCCGTCACCGTAGTATGCCTTATAAACGGGCAATCTTGAGTTCACTACATACACGTTTGTTGGTTTATTGTGATTATAGTGTACTATCATCTTATTTGAAATGATTTTGTAATTTCTAAATGCAAGCAATTAGAAATTTCAATCGCTATAATAACCACTAAATTTTCCCGGAATTCCGTCCATTAACTCATCCAAGAGTTCTCGATACGTATGAATATCAATTATCCCACCTTGGAATAATCGTCTGCAAATATCAAATGCTTCATTAGTTATTTCGACTGAGTTATTTCCAGCTCGCTTACCTCCCATAAGAACCTCAAGTCGTGATATATCATTAATGATATTACTAGGACACATATGAGAATCATGATGAGAACTTCCATAACCCTCTCCTGAAGAACTTTCTGGTTCGGAAACGTTTTGATTTTCTGCAGCTGATTCGGAAACGTTTTGAATTTCTGCAGATTGTCGACCTCGACCTCGACCTCGACCTCGACCTCGACCTCGACCTCGACCTCGACTTCGACTTTGTTGTTCTTCTTTTCGTTGTTGTTGTTGTTGTTGTTGTTCTAAAACATCCGCATCAACTCCTATTTTAAAAGCTCTGTATTCCACTGTATTCTTATTTAAATTGCCGGTGATTTCTTTATTAATTTTATATATCCAATCCACCCATTGATTTTTGTTTATTGTGTTTTTTTTATACTCGTCTTTTAAAAATTTCTCCCTGTTATAATAACTTTTTACAGCAAAGTTTCCAAATAACGCATAGTCTTCTTTAGTTTTCAACAATTGAATTCGTCTGATTTCTTTTATAGCTTCATCAGTGAATTTCTCGTTAAAAGGAACACTTTTTTTAGTGGAAACACTAGCATCTTCAACGGGGTTATCATCAGTATCAATATCATCCATTTGTTGTATTTCTCGCTGAGTTTGTAACTCATCTGAAAGCTGTTTTATTCCCTCGTGAGTTTTTTCAGTTTCTGTAGCAATCTTTCCTAATACATCAATAATAGGTACTGCTCCCTCTTTAGGGATGTCGCCGTATATAGCACGTTCTGTTGCAAGTTTCATATCTTTAGTGGCTTTAGTTACAGGGGCAAAAAGTTGTTCGCTTCCAATAGAAAAGTCAGTCTGCGCTTGCTGTCTAAGTTGTAGTTTATCTCGCACGTTATCTCGAATTGGTATAAACTTTTTCAGTAATGCTAACCTCTCACGGGCTAGTCTGGTAGTTAATGCTTCTGATGTCATTATTGGAAATGCTAACGATTTTTCAATTGTCGGTTTCAATGCTTGCATCAATCAAACGTCTTATAGATTTCACTTTCAAAGCAATCTCTGACCGAACTTGGTACTGTTCCCCGAGTTTCTTTCTAATGGCTTCAACTATACTAAATAGCCGAATGAATAAATTAATATCATTGTTATACAAAGAAGCATTAACCGCTTTTTGGATTCTTTTTATCAGTGAATACATTTTAGGTAGAACATATCTTCCATGTTTCAATTGTATATCAATTTGTTCAAATTCATTCAAAAGTCTGTCTTCATTCAAAAATTCAGAAAGTACGATTCCTTGATTTCTTAAATTTGATATTTCTGTGATGATAGATGTAATATCTTGAAATTCCATTTATTATTACTAATGTATTTGTATCTTTAAAATATTTTTATATACAAAAAAACAAAACATATACAATGCCCGTCTCTTCCTCATTCGAGTTTCGAGGCAAGAAAGGGCACATACATTAAAGACTTATACAATACCCTAACCCCCCAATCGAGTTCAAGGGCGGGTTATATGGGTATTAGACGTGAAATCCAAGTGATTTCTTTACAAACATTGAACAATACATTACATATATACAATGCGATTATATAGGATATATACAATGCGATTCAATGAATGAATATTTACAATGCGATTCAATGAATGAATATTTACAATGCGATTATATAGGATGGTTATATATACAATGAATGAGTATTTACAATGAATGAGTATTTACAATGCGATTATAGGTTATATATACAATGCGATTATATAGGATGGTTATATGATAGGATGGTTATATATACAATGAAATGATAGGATGGTATATATACAATGAAATGATAGGATGGTATGATAGGGACAGTACAGGACGATACAAACATGAAACGACGGGGGCGGACCTACACCCAATCTGCCAATCAAAAGCAACCCAAGAAATTAACCCTGGTTGCAGTTGAAAAAATTCAACCACACACCATGTCAATGGCGTGGGAGTTTTAATTGGCAAAGTGGGCTTCGTTTTAAAGCCCCAAACTTATTACGGCTCATATTATATATAAGGTGAACTAATACTGCAGTGTCAATGTGTAGGTGTGTATTTATTTTTCTAGCATTTCATAATGAATACTGTGTAGTAATTTCAATGGAAGCTAAGTATTTAAATAAAACATTAAAACAAGAAATACAACTGTTAAATAATAGCAATTTTTTTATTAATTTCTATAATATTACGATTAAATAATCGTAATAATAATGGATTTACATGACAAGATAACTCCGTAATGGGGATCCCCCTGTCAATTCAGGACCTGCTATTTCTTGAATCGAGAATGATATTTTTCTGAATTTTATTACACATAGCCACACTAAAAAAACTAAACTATATGTAGCGCGTTTTACTACCCTGACCTCACTAATTTGTAATTTTAAAGTAATTTCATTTTCATACAAACGCTGTTAACGCCGTCTTTGTAATTGGGATTTTTAAAAAATCTATTAATAGAGAACCCTGGCCCAGTGTCTTGTCTTACACGCGCGCGTTCCGGTACAATAACTATATTTACTATGTGGCTGTTCCGGCTGTTCCAGTTATTGTCATTTACTCTTTTAATGCATATATACGTGAATATTGCGAATAAATATTGAAAAAAAAAATATGTATTAACGCGCGCGAAACGTTTTTAGTGTTTTGCCCTATGGTAATTGATCTGAATGGTAAAATCATGCAAAAATGACTAAAATAGCACATAACTCACTATTGAGAGTTATCTTGTAAATAGGAAAACTTTATTCTATGTCCATTTTTCTTTGAGATAGCTGTTTGATAAATCCCTTCAGCAACTTTTCGTACTGAAGGAATACATATTCCAAAATATTTTCCCGCAGCATTCATTGAATGAAAAACTCTTTCTTCATTCGTCGTTGTATCAAATGACTGTACTGGTCTCTTTCCAACTGACTTACAAGTCCCTGTCTTTCCGTTTTTTATATTCTCTCTTTGAGAAATACACTGTAAATTGGAAATCGCGTTATTTTGAATATTAGAATCAATGTGATCAATAACACAGCCATCTTTAATCGGTCCCATATAACACTCAAAGACTGCCCTATGACAGAGATATCCCTTTTTTCCAGCAGTAAAACACAAATATCCTTGACTATTAACATATCCCACGGGTTTCTTTAGTCTACAGTGTCTAACAACACCATTACGAGATATTTCATAATTAACGAGTATTGGATGTGGTCTGAATTCTTGCTCCATTTATATAATAATACTATTTGTCTAATTCATCATTTGCTTTAATTATAAATCTATTAATGTAGTCTTGAGGGGTTTTTATGATTTTGTCTTTGACAGAGTCATGATTAGGGTCAATGATGGCGTTTTTTATTCGTTTATCATAATAACGTTTCAATTCTCTAAACCGCTTACCCCCACAATTGATACATAATTGTGATTTTCCTCTCACACCCACCCCACAATTTATGCATGGGGACGGGCCTGTCGAATTATTTCTGACACTCTGTAAGTGATATCCACAGAATTCACCTCTACACGATTTATTGCATGGGGTTACTGATCCGATCATAAGCCATTTGCAGTGATTCATTATATATAAACAAACTTTTCTATTTAAATACTTGTCTTATTTATATGAATGAAGAATTCAAGAGATTATCGGCAATCAAGCCTCGGAAAAATATTAAATTCAATCTTGATAGAACTCTCGAAGACGTACCAAAAGAGAGAATAACTAATAGAAGTCTGATTAGAAAAATACGAGATTGTGTTCATGAGTTTAAACAGGATGATGCATCACACACCTGGTCAACATTTAGAATTGATGGTGTTGTTGATGCTAGAATGAATGATGAAACAGCAGCTATGATACTATCACAACTTGGCAATAAACGGTATTTTATCAGAGTGAAATTCATTATCAAATTAGAATCGGGCGAATATATTATAAGAGACAAATTTGTTCCAATTCTCAAAGATGGGACATCAGTCATTGTTAGCCGTTATTCCAGACCAGGGCTGTTAACTGGAATTGATAAACCATACTATGAAAAAGCGTATCCAGAAACAGCAGTCGTTTATGGGATGTATCCGTTAAATAACCCTGACATTGGAAAACTAGCACCAATGAAACAGTCAACGTCAGCGGAAAAGCCACTCAACTGTGTGGCACAAAGAGTCTTAGAACATTTTACAAATGCACTCCGTGGGAATAAATTAACCGATCTAAGACATAAAAAAATAGATGAATGGGAGCTAACAGTGAAAGAGAACGGAGCAACTATTTCCGATATAGCTAGATTGGAAAAGTCGTTGAGATTTCCGATAACCGTTTTAACGATAACTGGCGAAGTATTATACGAATCGAAATACAATAAAAACGGAGCTCCAATCAAAATTATTGATCATAACAAACACGCATGGACATCCGCGGTTACAATATTCCCGCGAGACAGAACAGTGAAGTATATCCCAGAAGAATTCACCAAGGATGGTATTCTCACTGAAGAAAGATTATTCGATGCTATTGCTAGTTTGTGTAAAAACGACCCTGTATCAGTATGGCTACTTCATAGTTTTGAAGATGAAGAATGTCAATTCAATCAATTTGTGAAACCTAACGGTGAATTATATCGTAGTGAAAGTCTACATAATAGGATGAAAAATCTAGCAATAAGTCTCAGTGAAAACGCTAGCGTTTTTAATGAAAAATCCGAAGATTACGAACAGTTACTTACAAATTGTTTTACAATTCCATCAGTTGCAGCTCATTTTGCAAGAAAGAAAAATAATTGGAAACCAACACGAAAAGAGTTTTTACAGGATGTTCAATCCAGCTGTTTGGAATATTATCATGGCGGTCTATGGAACGTTAAGTACAATCGTGAGAGTATGATATCAGTTGATATCGTTGCCTGTTATCCAGGAAGTTTTCTAGGATATGGATTCGCTGGTGAGTATTTTAAACGGTTTGGACATCCCACACATGAAATGACTCGCGTTGCTATTAATGGACCACTGCCTGATTTTGATTTGACCGGTTTTGCTTGCGTAGTATCATTTGAATTCGCTGAAGGACTTCATCCGTGTTGTTATGTTTGGATTGGTAGACACATGGCTGAAAGGATGTGGTTACCAATAGTGTTATTGCGATATATGATTGATTGTAAAGTGTTAGTTTCGTTGATTGTCAGCGAAGCGATTATCTCATATCGAAAACAAACCAATGTCTGGTTACCAGAACCAGAATGTCTTGATAGTATAATCGATAAGTCTAGAAAACATATTGATGCTGACGAGGAGTACATCATTGAATGGTCAAAAAAGATATTTAATCAACGAAATAATGAAGCAAAGGATCTCGGCCGAAGAATAATCGGTAAATTTACACAGGGTGGAAAAAAATTTAACTTTAAAAAACAATCCTCACGATTGATTATAGATGATGCCGAATACGACTTCGTTATTAAAGATGCAGTAGAGAAAAATAGATACGCAAATTGTAAAACAGCCTTCTTGTCCAATAAAACAAAGTTAGGTAGAATTGTTACTTACAGTGATGGAGAAAGCTCTGCATATCTACATTTGAGAGCTTCTATGCTGGGTTATGCATCTATCAATTTATTTGCAATGATAAATAGATTTCCTAGTATAGCAGTCAGAGTTGCAATTGATTCAATGTATGTCGATAAAAAATATATCAAAGAGATAACTAAATTTACTAATAGCGAAGAGACTTGGGGAACATGGCGAATTAAACAAGAAATACAACGCGATTATTCTGAATCAGCAGACGTTGAGATTAAAAGCAGTTACCTGAAGAACGATAATTCTATCAGTGAAAAATCTATGTCTAAAGCACCACCGATATCAGATCCAATTTGTAGATATAAAACAGTTTATTTAAACGGTTGTGGTGGATCTGGAAAGACAACACGTGCGATAGAATTATATCGAGAGAGAACGTCCATGATTGTACTCACACCAACCCATAGACTAGCGAGAGAGATCAAACAACGAAATGTTGAAGCTTGCACGTATCATAGTTTTTTTCGATACAAGGGCGATGCTTGGACTCCTGAGCGAATGGGTGAGAAATTTATTCCAGCGGTTATTATTTGGGATGAAGCATGTACTGTTTCAGAAGATGTATTAAAAATGTTTCTTGATTGGTTATTGCAAAAAAATACAAAAATTATATTGTGCGGCGATCATGGTCAACCACCACCATTTGTTGGTAGAAGTCCACATAATTGGTTAAAAGGATTTGTTGATTATTACGAAGAAATTGATACTGACTATAGAGCACTCGATGAGCAGTTACGTGAGTTTAAAAAACTAATTAGATTACAACCCGATAGAATTCAATGTGAAGTAGCGCGTGAAATAATTTCTGAAACACCTTTGAATGATTTTTGGGAAACATGGAAACCAAATGATTTTGTAGTAGCAAGTAGAAAGATAGTCAGAGACGCACTTCAGAAAAAGTTGTTTGAGCTACACAAGAAAAAATTCCCAACGTTTCCAGTGCCGTTGTGTTATAGACCATTGGATACACGAAAGCAGAATATTGAAGTTGAAATTCCAGGCCAGACGGAGAAACAGATTCTAGTGTTAAATGATATTGTGCTAGTTGATATCAATACTGTAGAAGATGCATTATGCGCTGATAAATCACCATGGACGCTTGGTTATGTAACAACAATACACTCGTCACAAGGATTGACCATCACGGATACAATTGTTTGGATAGTTGATAATCGCATTGAATGGTCAAATTTAGTCTATCTCGCAGTGTCCAGAGTACGACGAATAAATCAACTACGAAGGATTGTTTTCGATGATGATTTTAATGCAAACGATGATAACACTGATATTAGCATCATTAATAAAAAACTCTCTGGCTACAAACAGCAGGACAAAAAAAAAACAACGAGAATTTGATATTGATGCTGAAGTAATAATTGCATTAAAAGAACAACAGAATAATCACTGCGCCAGTTGCAATTGTATAATGCACTGGCAGTATTCGGATAAAGACCCTCGACAATTCACCGTAGACAGAAAAAATAACAGTCTTGGTCATGTCAGAAACAATGTGATGTTGACCTGTCTTGAGTGTAATAGACGTAACGGAGCTAGTTAAGACCATGTGGCGGTAATTGAGTATCGTCCGGAATGACTTGTAGTTGTTCGCGTGTAAAACCACGCTGAGGTGCAGTTGAATCCAATCTGTAGATTGGAGGTCTACCAGTTGATCGCGTTATAGTTGAAATTTTATGCGTAGTAACACTCCATATAGGATCAGTAGCTCTTCTTTTACCGCCTTCAAGCTCTCCTGGTTCGTATAAATATCTCACAGTAACATCACCGAGAAGTGGCTGAGTGCTAACCCGCTGCGGTTGTTCGGGAATATATTCTTTTTTTATTGCAATATTTGGTTTCATATTAATAGTTCGAGTAATCTCGTTATTTAACGCTGCAACTACACTCGGTAACCTTTGGACCCATTCACGAGATCGTTTTTCTTGGATGAATTCTTTTGCATATTGATATCCAAATAACCGTTCTGCAAGAGTTCGATTAAATCGTTCTACAATTGCCTGATCACGATGTAACGCAGTATGTCCCCGTCGTATTGTAACACTATGAGTTTTCATTGTTGATAGAACAGCACCTTGAAACTCTTTGCCAGGATCAACTTGTAATAGATTTGGCCATCTTAGAGGACCTCGTCGATAAATCCTTTCAAATGCAGAAGCGACTTCAGAAGCTGACTTTGTTTTCAATGGTTCTGCTTGTTTAAATCGACTCGCAATATCAACTACAGTTAGCGCGTATTTGTAACCATGGTCATGTGGTAAAAACAATAAATCAGCCTGATGAACTTCATTGGGTACGGTAACATCAAAATGAGAATAATTAATTTGTTTAGGCGGTGGTAGATAAATTTGCCATATAGCTTGTTTGGATAACCAATCTTTTGCAGTGGATTTTTTCACTTTTGCAGCGTTAGCGAGTTTACTGATTGCTGCTTTACCCCTCCAGTATCCTTTCGGAGAATAATAAATAGATTCCATACTATAAAAACACTGGTGTTTTCAATTACCAGCACCTAACACTAATTTGCCTTTCATAGCTGATTTGACCAACCATGAAGCCAATTTTTCTTTGAAGGATTTATCGGGAATAGCATTTAAGGCATGAATTAATTTTACATCCGCGATATGTCTTTGTTGCAAATTATTGCTTTTATATGCAACATCATGAGCATGACATGCCTTATCAATAGCATTTATCGGATACTCACCAGGCCGGGGCTGATTTTGATCATCAAGTCTGATATCTAATCTCGTTCCGGGACCACAGTAGCTATATCCTGGAAGGTGTTTTTCTCCGGGGTATTTTGCCCATGGGGTTCCGGGGAGTTTTCCAAGTTTTGCGGCAATATCACCTCCGAGTTGCTTTTTTTTAAAAATCTAAATTTTTTTATACCACATGTTACACACTTACCAGTAAGCGCTAGTCTATTGTTTTTAGTTGTAATGGTTGTCTGATCGGTTGTATCAGTACGCTGTTTACACTTAACACAATATAGATCCATAATTTATATATAGCGTTATGAATATAATTGATTTTTCAGCGACTAAAAGAAGAGAACCGGTAAAACACCACGCAGCGCTTCCGAATTCTGTCCGTGCCATTATAATCGGACCATCTGGATCAGGCAAAACACAATTACTGCTTAATTTGATAATGCGATTTATGAAGTGGGATAGATTATATTTAGTTGCCCCATCCGTAGATGATCAACGGTGCTATGAAGTGCTAAAAGATTATAATGAAAAAGCATCAGAAATTAAAGGTGAAAGTGTAATCGACTTTATTACTGATATTAATGATGCACCATCAGTAGAAGATCTCGATGGAGACATAAACAATCTTGTAGTGTACGATGATGTAATGTTAGATAATCAAAAGAACCCTGCTAGAATATTTTCCCGAGGTAGGCATAAAAACACTGACGTGATATATGTCACTCAACGATATACTCAAATTCCAAAAGTGATTCGCGATAACTGCAATATTCTTGCTGTATTCAATGGCGTTGATACACATACGCTACGAAATATTTGGCAGACATGGTGTTCCGATATGGACTTCAATGGATTTAAAAATTACTTTAGTCATGCTCAGTCTGTCCCATATGGATTTATAACAATAAATTTACACGACCCTCGGTCACGATATCGTATTGGACTTGATCAAATATTTGGTTAAATAATTTGTATTAATCAGCAGCAGAGAGGGTGAAATGACAACATATTTGCGACCGTAGATGGCAGCAATTTGAGTGTGGTTATGACAATGTATTTGCGACAAAATCGCTAAGATGGGGTCTTTATTTTTTTTTTGGTTGAAATATGAGATTTCGTAGGAAGGTTCCATTGGCATTCTGAGGCTTTAATCGATTCTGTCGCAAAAATTTGTAGACGTAGATGGCAGCAATTTGAGTGTGGTTATGACAATGTATTCACGACAAAATCGCTAAGATGGGACCTTTAATTTTTTTTTGGTTAAAATATGAGATTTCGTAGGAAGGCTCCATTGTCATTCTGAGGCTTTAATCGATTTTGTCGCAAATATATTGTTGTAGGATTCACCCTCTCTGCTGCTAATCTTTATGGATTCGTCCATTATTTTCAGGATAACACAGTATTACAATCATATGCAACATGTTTTCTATATCTTGTTGTTGTTACACACATAATATAGGTGAACGAATAACTTCTGACTTTTTATTACGGATATTTTGATGCCCTAATCTTCGCGAATTATAAAATCATAAGTCTACATTAAAAGTCTCAATTGTTGTATTGTTACACCCTGCAAATTGACATTCAAATAATTCTGCTCTTTGTATTCATATATATTATATTGTTGTAGTCACTTATATTGTTAAACTGAATGTATTTTTATATGATTGCACATGTTATGTTTTTATGTTTCTAGGATAATTTTAACTTGGTTATTGAAAGGACTTATGTGCATCTACCACTGCAAAGTTACCATAAAAGCCTGATTTTATTGTTCTTTAAACTTCCTAATACATCATCATTTTCTTTTGAAATTATTTTTGCAAAGAAAATATCAATTATTACTTCTTTGTAATGTATAGTCTGACATTCGTGCCTAAAGAAAGACGTGTAGTGTTCTCAATAAGTTTTCTTATGGTCGTTACACTCATAATGCGCATTAGCGTATCTGTTATTGTAACCCATCGTCTATCCCGCTTTTCATCATGGCAGTTACTCTTTTATTACAATTGCGTAATTCTCAGATTTATTCAAAAATATGCATTACAAAATTAAGGCACCGTAAATGTACACGAAATTTGGTACAGATATAAAGCAATCTAAATGTGTTCTCGTTTTGTTCCAGAAATAAAACAACTCTAAATGTTCACTTTTTGATATAGAGATAAATCATTTAAATCATTCTAATTGTATTCTCAAAATTGTGTAGAGATAAATCATTTTAATTGTATTATCAGATTTGGGAAGAGATAAATCATTCTAGTTGTATTTTCCAATCAGTGTAGCGATAAATAATTCTAATTGTATTCTCAAAATTTTGTAGAGATAAATCATTTTAATTGTATTATCAGATTTGGGGAGAGATAAATCATTCTAGTTGTATTTTCCAATCAGTGTAGCGATAAATAATTCTAATTGTATTCTCAAAATTTTGTAGAGATAAATCATTTTAATTGTATTATCAGATTTGGGAAGAGATAAATCATTCTAGTTGTATTTTCCAATCAGTGTAGCGATAAATAATTCTAATTGTATTCTCAAAATTTTGTAGAGATAAATCATTTTAATTGTATTATCAGATTTGGGAAGAGATAAATCATTCTAGTTGTATTTTCCAATCAGTGTAGCGATAAATAATTCTAATTGTATTCTCAAAATTTTGTAGAGATAAATCATTTTAATTGTATTATCAGATTTGGGAAGAGATAAATCATTCTAGTTGTATTTTCCAATCAGTGTAGCGATAAATAATTCTAATTGTATTCTCAAAATTTTGTAGAGATAAATCATTTTAATTGTATTATCAGATTTGGGAAGATATAAATCATTCTTGTTGCATTTTCTAGTCAGTGTAGCGATAAATAATTCTAATTGTATTCTCAAAATTTGTGTAGAGATAAATTATTCTAAATATGTCACAATTCTGTACAGAGATAAAGCGATCCAAATTGTTAAATGAGTATATAATCTTTTTAGTATAAGTAGTTAAATGCTTACCGTGGCGAATTCTTTGACACAGTATTTATTAACACAAGGTGAACAAAACTGATATAAAAAGCGTAAACTTATACACTATGATTTAATCATTACATTTCTGTTTATTTCACAAATATGACTATTATAAAGTTGTATTGTTATGTTTCGTGGTGTATTTGAAGCCACAATATGACACAGAAGTGCATAAAGGAAAAGCAAGCAATAATTAAACAACGACTTGCTGCCAAACAGTGAAATAAATGCGAATAGTTAATTTAAACACGTAAAACCAATGTATTACAGTTTGACTTTGTCAGAAAAGTATTACGAAAATGGCAGATATAATGAAATAAACGGGCATGGCTAATAAATCTACTGAAAAGAAACTTTTGTACATAGCAAAACTACCAAGGCCATAGTCTGAGTAATCAGGAAAAGCACACGCAGGAAGCAATCAAAATTGTTCAATTAAAAAACCAAACGACCAGTCATAAAATGCATGCATACATGTATATGATATTATTACATGAATCTAAAAATGTAAACTATTTCCGATTTTTTAACAAGAATGTAGAAAATTTCAGTGCTAGCAAGTACAAATCATGTCAATTAAGAAATAAATAAATTACTAATGATATGTATATCTATATTTTTGTAAGTCATGGTATATGATTTTAACTAAAACTTTTTTTAAAATTGTATTCGTAACTGTAAATTGTAATGTTTCTCTGTAGTTGGAATTGGTCTACGTTCATATGCTCAATCTTAAAATAAAACGAACGAAAAATTGGTGATTCGCTTGTGTTCATAATTGCTAATTATTAGTAAATATCTTGACAAAATTCAGACTTTCCCAGTGAACAGGTAGTATCTTAGAAAGATTAAGTTAATTCTTGCTGCATGATGTACGTCACACGAATAGGTACTTTGAACTAGATTTAGTATAAAGACCATTCACGTGCAGTATATTGCAACATTTAGTTATAATATATTCTTGAAAGTAGATATAACGAGAGAAATTAGCAAATAGATTTCGTTACCATTTTGGATTAATTCTTTCTTCTTGTATTCCGGTTGTAAGCCTGTAGACGTTTTTTTTTGTACTGAGATATTGTCTGAAAGGGAAAACATTTTGATGACTGTTCAGTGAAAAAAGAAAGTTCCCATTGAGACTTTAATATTTTTATGGAATTATTATGAATTATTCAACAGTTCTGGACAATGCCATTTTGACAACGTCACGAGTTTTGTCGGACCAGTAGATTTCCAGATCTGAAATTTTCATTCTTTTGGACTTTAATAGAACATTTTCAGAATTAATTTGGATACATGTCATAATACTGCCAGTTCTTATCACATTTTCATTTATAACTTTGATAACTAAAATATCTAAGTTGTATTATTGGTTTTCCTTCTTTCTGTTACTTAGTTTTTGACCAGGGTCCTAACTTTAAAATGATTTCGGCTAAAGACCTTATAGAATAGGAATGTTTTTCTGCACAAACCAAAGGCATTTGTGTTATACAAAACCAAAATCCATTTATAAGTCTAATAAAACACATACCGTTATCTGTATGAAAAGATCATAACTTCTTCCATACCTGGAGAGAAAAACAAAATCCAAAAATTCTGAAAGGAGTCCTGTTACAATCGAAGCCGTGGATAAATATTATGTCGTTTTTATCTGTTTAACTCTTGCTTTGAATTCGTTTTCATGGGACATCAAATCAAAACGGTATTGCTTAATTCAGTCTCAGACTGAAATCGATCCCGTTACTTTTCTTGCAACCACATGTCCAAATGCAAACAATACAAAAGCTCCAAACTACGTCCTTGCAGAATTTTCTTTAGACTGCAATTAAACCCAACAATGTGATGATGGTCATCTGCTCTTAGGGCTGTCTCGCTAAACTTGTCCTCGCCTGCAGGTTTCCATACCACGGAAGCTTGCAGATGAGTGTTCTTTGCCTCTTTTCCGTAGGTCAATATATTTTCCAAGTAAGTTCGGTAAGGGTAAGAATCAATTCCACTGCTGATTAGTTTGTTATTAGTTTGGAACATGGACTGTATCAAATTGTTGACGGGAGCTACTCTAGCATGGACTCCGAGAGACGTGTCGTCCGTTTTGATTACTTTGATTTTCAAGTACAGGTAACTGCTACTCAGATTGATGTAGTCTTACGGCTGTCCTTTGAGTTTAAATTCGATGGGAGCTGAATTTGTCAAAGAGGAGACGGGATTAAATATACCCATCGGGATTCTTGCATCGTCATCATAGTGGGTGGCAGCAAACTGATGCTGTTCCGACTTGGAGCATACAAAATGCTCTCGGTGCAATCATTTATTCTCTCTCACTCTCTGTGATTTAATAATCAAAAACGTCTAAGTCTCAGATCGTTCTTCTTTTCTTGGTCTTTCTAGCTCTGGGAGTATGAAGTGTGGAGGGATGTCTTCGTCGTTGTCTCTTTCTGCCTTGTATTTCATGTGGCGTCAGGGAAGTAGGAATGTCTGCCTAGGTACCATCCAGGGACTTTATATGAGTCTCTCGTTGGCCCAAAATATCGTTGCCCGTTTGTAGCACGTATTTGCCTGCTCTTAAGAAAGCTTATTTGGGGTTTTATTTGTTGATGATAACCTTTCTGAGAAATTATTTGCCTTGCGTAATACCTTCATCTTTCAAGACGTACAATCTTCATGTCACTATCGGTTTCAAAACTGGAGCCACCGAACGAAACCCCTATTCAGCATAGCTCTTAAACCATGTCTTCGTTGTCGAGCGAATCCTTGTTACAATGGATACACGATTTACGTGTGGTTAGATAATAGTTTTCGAAAATAGAGTTTCACTGTGATTTTCCCTTCGGTGAATGGAATATTTTGTACCAGATCTCCTTTTTTAGTAATGTTGACGCAGTTGAAATGCGACTTACTGACGGACAAATAGTGATGAATTAGAAATTTGTTTCGAACGTAATATGTGTCTCTACCTTTTTCGTCATCGGTTGTGTCAGAATCTACGTTGAAAGGAATGTCTCGGAGTAACGGAACGGAACTCTGTCTCACTACATTGTAGTCAACCACATCTGAGTATACAAAGTTCAGATTTGATCCTTGGTTCATATCTACAGGGAATCTGAAATATTTTGCAAAATCCATTTTGCTGGAAATGTTTCGTATTTCGTTTTAATCTTGATCACCTTGAGGTCTCCACACAAAATGTCAAACAATTTAAACTTTGTCCTCTGAAAATTTGATCAGCAGGCGACGAGCGACTCGATTGTGACACTTCGTTAGGGTTTGTCCATGGCTTTGACAAACAGTGAATTGAATTTGGTAGCAATCTTGTTCAACAGATGTTGAGCACTAAAATAAGAGCCTGCAGGAGCTGTTAACAAATACGTGAAGCGGTTAGTTTGGGGGTCCCGATTTTCCGTAGAGTCAACTGCAGTTGCGCTTTCATCTATATTTTGCTGCACTTGTTTTTCATGAACGTCGATCGTAAGAGTTTTTTTTGATTTTCAATGAAGTTTTTTATTTATGTAGGATGAATGATTTCAACCAAAGCTATTTACTAACAGACTTCGTGATCCAAGTGCATGACCTCAGGTAATTTGGACATGAAACAGCATAAAGTATTGCGGAGAAACACCTCCATGGAGCTGTCACTGGGTAACATTAGGTAATACTGGTTATCCATAATTGCATAGTTCTGCTATCCGAGGGGTTACTGGAGGACAGATGAGTGTCTAAAAGAGTATTGTTGTTTATGTTCTTGTTGGGGTGCTAATTGTTAGTAGGGTGACTGACGTTAGACGCAATGCTCCCGTTATTACCGTTAGAGGAATATTTCAGGGATGGATTGGAAAGAAGCTTACCGATGAAACTGCTTAGTAAAATGGTCCACATTTGTGTGTCTCCTTGTTACAAACTTAAATTGGCAATGGACGCAAGGATGGCACAATACACCAAAACGATTTTGCAGAAAAAGACGATTTGCGTTTAGGCACAAGTTCTCCACACTACAAGCACAGCACAAGGGTTGCTTTTATAGCTCTTGCAGAGAAAAACTTAGGTGAAGGAGTGGTGATTGCAGTGGAAGTGATTGAGGATTTGTTGAAGTTCATGATAGTGACTTCTACTTATAGTCGATGACTTAGGACTTTCAGTACATTGTTCGGTACGGTATCTGAGAACAAACTGCCCATCGTAACCCGCGAAATTGTGAGCCATTACAATCTCCGTAATGTTCAATGTCATTTTTACTCCACGTCTCCTCAATGGGGACTAAGATCCATTAGGTAAAATCGGCCAGCTTGTTATATCCCGGAAAATATTTTTACGTCCTGCAGGAATCTTGCTGCACTGTGGGCAGTGACTAAAGATATGTTCTTGGATGCAGTTATCGCACGCTCGATAACTCACACAGAAATTAGGAATGTGAATGCCAGTCTCTTGAATTTTTTAGAAATCGAAAAAGACAAAATCGCTTTTCTTGGGATCATCTTCATGTCTGGAATGGTATTTTGAATGTAGCTTTCATGTTCATGTCTGCGATTTGCTGACAAATGTGACATTGCTCCTTCACTTAACATACGTGAGCCTTGGCATTATCTCTACATATCTATTGTCCATAAGCAGAGCACAGTCTTAGTGGCTGCTGCGAAGATCATCTACCGATAAAACCTATTTGCGTCCTGTCACTTTGAGAAGAGAAACGTGGGTCATGAACAGAGATGCTTTTCCATTGGTGATGTGAAACTTGTCATTGCATTGTTACACGTGTTGAATCTTGTTGATGACTTTGGAATGTGTCAGTTCTGATGGGATGCTTATCTTCATCCAAACGAGGGACTTCAGGCTGTTGTGATAAAAAGAAAGTCATTTCTGCTAGGTTGCTAAATTCGATCAAAACGGTTTATTTCAAATTGTCGTGATGAACGGAAAGTCTCAAGCGATCGTCTTCTTTGGCTTCACATTGCCGTTTCAGTGTGGTTCTAAATTTTCTAGAGGAGCGTCTGACCGTTTCTCGAATGTGGTAGTACCTTTCAGGGTTTAGTAGTGGTGAACTTTGGTGTAGACTCTCTGGTCCCGGATTCTGGCATACTCATGCCATTGCCATCTTCAAAATCGCTGCATGGATTTCATTTGAGCCAATACTTCGGCTACTGTGCGAGGCGATAGGTCATGTTTCTGTCTCTTGCTTTCTTTTCATTTCTCCACGAAATTATGCGATCGTTTGATCTTAAGTGAAAAAAGTCAAATAACAAAAGTTTGAACTCGATGGTCCCCTTTATGTCAATGTAAAGCCATTTTCGTCCCTATATAACGGGTGATTGGCTTCCCTCAAAGTATTCGTTTCACTCTCAAGGCGATTGCTAGAAAGATGGAAGAGCCCACACAGATGGAACTTCTCATCGGAGCTTTGCAAGGTGTAATACGAATGTTTTCTTCAGAAAAGCTCAAGGACTACTATATCTTTTTAAGAGATGTGGGTGGCCCTGAAAATGAGCGTTGTTTTTAAAAACAAAATCAAACTCAGGAGCTGGAAGAAAGGAGCTTTAACTGTCTTATCCCGTCCACTATAAATAACCACGGTTTACTTTATTCTCTTCACTTGTTCTCGTTACAAGATTTGGACTAACGGAGAATCATCTACCATCATTTCGTCGATGCTGTTCCACCCAGACAATCCCATGTATGTCGAATCATCATGGGCTGTCACCCAGATGACTGATACAGCCATTTGGAAACGAAGAATCTCTGTGGAGAGACACGGCTGTCTAAAGAGAATCTTAATCTACAGTTCAGAGGTCTGATGAAGTTTAAGGAAGAAGAGAAGCTCCGTGCCCTCTAAGCTAACGTAATGGTGTTTTAAAAAAATCCCAAAAACCATTTCAGTGCCCCTCCATTGCCTCGAAAAGATTTACTTTTTTGCCGTATTTGTGTGTATTTATTTTGTGTTTGTGTTTGTGGTATCTTTGTGTATTTGTTTCTTTGTCTATGTCCATCAAGTCCTCTCCGCCAAGCGTTATATCAAGTATTATGTTCTACCTAACCATTCTTTATATCAAGTATTATGTTCCACCCAACCAAGCGTTATCAAGCATTATGTTCCACCCAACCAAGCATTATTAAGTATTATGTTCCACCCAACCAAGCGTTATTTCAAGTATTATGTTCCACCCAACCAAGCGTTATATCAAGAATTATATTTCACCCAACCTTGGGCTATATCAAGTATTATGTTCCACCCAACCAAGCGTTATTTCAAGTATTATGTTCCACCCAATCAAGCGTTATATCAACTATTATGTTTCACCCACCCAATGGTTATATCAAGTATCATGTTCCACCCAACCAAACGTTATTATTCGTATTAAGTTTCATTGCTGAACTAGCGGAAATTACCCGCCGAGACAAGGGTTAGAGGTTTTTCTTCCCGCTATCACTGTATGGCCCGATTGAGGTCAGCCACTCGAAACACATTGTTGACAATGTCCAGTACCGTGACATCACCCCACCTGTTCCATTACTAATGACCCTACACAAACCCAACCTATGTTTAACTTTCACTTTTTAGTATATAGTTCCAACCTTTTGCCCATAATACATCTTTTCCCTAAACAGCTCCATCATATTGTCCGTACAAATCTTGTCCGTAAACATCGTAGGCCTTTTTTTTTACTGGGATTTCCATTGTTCTTAAACAGCCAGCAACAGAGAGGGTGGACCCTACAAAATTTAGCCCGTACCCTTAACGAAAATAAAGGTTCTGACAACTAGCTGAAAAAATAAGTCAATAACGCTAAACCAAAGTCTCTAACTATTATATTTCCGTACGGTTAAAAACCGCATAATAAATCCATGAGGTTAGCTCAGTTTTGTTACTCTATTATTGACTATATTTTTCACGATTTTTATGCGGTTTTGTTTACTACAAAACGACCCAAATGTTGTCGTTCACCCTCTCTGCTACTCATGTATATAAAGCAAGGGAACTCCACAGAGTAAATTAAACGATTATTTCCCCTGTCCAGGTGTGTTTTCATCTGCTAAACTTTTCCGTCTGTCTGTGATTAACTGAATCTTTGTTTGTTGAATCCCACTATAAACTTAAGACACATATTGTAATATAATAACAAGGTTATATTCCCCCCCACACACATACTCTCGCCACAAATAATTCTTTAAGTTTTTAACTGTGTACAATAATACAAATACCTATCTCAGCGTAAAAAATCCCCATGTATATAGGCATGTCATGGGTCTGTGTGCATCACCCCTCTCTGCTGCTATCGCCTCTGCCTTTGCGTCCAAACAAAAACATACTTATGAATTTGAATATGAGGAAATGGTGCAGCACGTGCACATGGTGCTCACTATTGAGAGCACAGGTTGTGCACGTGCACCATGAACTTAATGGATTTGAAATTAATTGAGAAGCTTATGCTAATGCATTTAGACGAGTTAAAACAAAAACCTCTACTCTTTCTTAATAAAAAATACTATGTTAATCATTACTACGACACTATAGACCATAATGTATTACTTCACCGTCTCCAGCATGTATTTGGCATTCACGATACGGCTTTACTATGGTTCAAGTCCTACTTGGTCGACAGGACATAAATTGTGCCCGCAAATGGAAAACACTCCAGCCCAGTTGATCTATGCTGTGGTGTTCAACAGGTATCTGTTCTTGGACCTGTTCTCTTAATTCTGTACACTCAGCCACTCTCATGTGTCATAGATCATTATCCCTTTTCTCACCAATTGTATTCTGATGACACTCAAATACACAAATTTAGCCATCCAGCTGAAGTTGAAGCTACCATCCAATACATGAATAAGGTACATTTCTGATGTGAAATCATGGATGACATGTAACAAGCTGCAGATGAATGATGATAAAACTAAAGCCATCCTGATTACAAAACAAAGACTTTCTGATTCACATCCTTTACCTCAGACAATAAATATTAGCAACACCAACATTAAATTCAAGCAGTCAGTACGAAACCTCGGTGTCACTCTTGACAGTCCTCTCTCATTGCATCAACATGTCATGAACATTTGCCGGGCTGCATATCTTGAGCTGAGACGCATCAGCTCCATTCGCAAGTATCTGTTAGTTGATGCCACAAAATACTTGTGTGTTCTTTAGTACTTTCAAGACTGGACTATTGTAATTTAATTCTGTCTGGGTCATCACAATATCTACTTCAGAAACTTCTAAAAGTTCAAAACACTGCTGTAAGGATCATCCTTGGAGTACCACGATCAGAGCACGCCTCTCCGCTGCTCTGTACCCTACACTGGCTATCCATACGATCCAGAATTTTAAACACAAAATTTGTTCTCTGTGCTACGTTTCAATAACGGGCTCCAGTCCAACATACCTATCTGATATCAACCATGTGTATATACCTGCAAGATGCTTACGCTCCTCTTATGACACTCGCATTCTTAATATTCTCACTATGTAGTTGAAATCATATAGACAAAGTTCTTTTGCATATTTATATTCTTTTTATGCGTTGTCAAATGTTGTAAAGTGCTTAGAGCTTCAAAAGATTAGGCGCTATATAAAATCATTGTTATTATTATTATTATTATTATTATTATTATTATTATTATTATTATTATTATTATTATTATTATTATCGGGACAGCTGTGAATACCATTTTTAGAATTTTTTTATATGGCTCGGTGGGGTTTTGAATCCACGAACTTCATCACCCGAGGTGGACGCGTTTACCATTAGGTCACCGGTGCGGTCTCGAAAGAGGATAAGAATATATTTTTATAACAAGAGCAATACCACGCTAACTACTACTACTGCTACTTATGTTACTATTACTACTACTACGACTACTACTACAGCTGTTACTACTACTGGCAGTCACAGCAAATATTCTTCTTTTATTTCATCATTATCTACTAATCCACTGAATATAGTAGAAAGACAGCACAAGAGTTCATGAGTTATTGAATATAACGAAAGACAATATAGAACGACCATACTTGTTTACCTGAACATTTTGTTTGTTTTGAAAAACAACTGCAGCTTGATACAGCAACGTTATACTATTGTTTTTCTTCAAAATCTTTTCATTCATCGTAGACGGCTGTTTACTTTTTTAAAACTGAACTGTTCGTTGTAAAGTACATGATTATAAATCCTCTGAGGATTACATACAATTTCAATATTTTCTAAAAATACATATTAAATGAAAATGGTAGGTGCTCAGTCATATTCATTAAATAAATTTACGCCCAATTTTCTGACAAATCTTGCTGTTTCATACGTTAAAAAGAAAATATTGCTAAATGATAAATTGATTTACTCAATCATATGTCCCTTCTTCATCCGGTAGTATCTTTCTTATTACGTCAAAATTATTTGATATATGTCTTAATTACTTATTCAATACACGACAATCATTTGTCATCTTTGTCAGGAAAGGCAAGTAAATTTTAAAATATTTTATTACTGTATTTGATATGCATAGTTCAAGATAATTACCGACACAAATCCATCATATCCAAATTAAGTTAAAATGTGTCGTGATTTATGTGATGGTGAAATTCATTTTTCTGACAATGAAAACCTCAATATGTATATGTAATGAATATGTAATGTTCTCGTAAGCCATACATAAATAAAGATGGACTGCTTTACCACAAAACTGGCTATCACGTTTTATGGTCTGACAGGGTCATTCACGGACAATGCTTTCAGAAATGATACTTATGAATTTTACATTAATTTGGTATTAACTGATGAAGAACAGGTTTTTATCTAGATCTTTATTTATACCTGTTACCGAAACTAATCGGAAAATGTGTGATAGTTTTGTGTTACATGCTTCTCTACTATCTTGCGTTCTTGCCCGCAATTAAAAAAAAAACATGTCTTGTATGTGCTGTCTATCATCGACTTTGATTCCTTTTACGTTCAACTTATTTGGATGGCCAATTAAAAAGCCCTCGTATATTATTTTGGAATCAGATGGTTATAATTTGTTCGACAATTAACAAATGTTTTCATACACATTTGTAGGAGGTATTGCATCTATATGCTTTGAAGTTAAATCATGAATCATTTGTATGCATAGCTTAGCAATATGTGCCGTAATTGTTTTTATATAAAAGCCACACCTGAAAATAATATTTTGCAGTTTGCTAGAATATATATGATGTACAAGCTAATGGAATGTAGCTATTTAGTCTTCTAAGTCGTAGCCAATTTTGTGGGAAACTGTAAGAAGGATGTTATAATACCTCTTTACGTCAAGAATATGTTAGCTACAGTGAATCATATATTGATACAACTCATGTATATTTTTTTAGATAAATGTATTTATCTGAAAAACACAAAGTAAAAGAGTAAACAACAGCGGAAAGTGGTTAATAACTTCCCTAAAAAACTTAAATATTCTCTCATTTGCAATAGATTCTTGTAATCGAATACGTTCTAGAGGTATTAAAATGACAATTTTGATGTGCTTATGTTTTCGAAAATAAACTTCCTAACGTAAATCCTTTAAATAAAAAAATTCAGAATATCCTTGAATAATTCATATTAATTTCGTACTACTATTAATATTTCCAAGTTTTTTAAAATGGTCCTTTTCTGCATTGCAATTTCAACGAATGATAGTTGTCTCGATGAGGAACGATGAGCAAAAATCCATATTAAATTCTCATTTAATAGTCAGCCGAGAAAATGCAATAATGGTGTTTAAAATGAATCATTTTCTATTGTTAAATACCAATCTGGTCACAAGATGCTGAATCGACCTTGGGATTAATGAATGAAATAGTGCAACGCATTATACACGGAACATTCAGCAACCTGTACTCCGCAAAATGGACATCCTTTTAGCTAACGCTTGTCGCATTGCCAGATTGAACATATGTGAAGATTGGCGAGGTACAAGCAGTGCTTGAGCTCAGCCAATCCACTGATTCCTTCGCAAATGGAAAAGCGCCCTTTAAGGACAGAATTCCAGCCTTAATACTCAAGTGTAGAAAGTACGCCCATATACATATCTCTACGACATTCTTCTCCTTCGTTGGAAAGTATGAATGAGCAGTTCCAAAGAATACGCATTATAGGCCTTTTGCAAATGACATCTTGAAGAGACTCCAGAGACACGATTATTGGGTGTTTATGGAGAAGCAGTGTAAATTCAGAGGTTAGATCAAACGCTTATGTGATCTCTTCCTTTCTCTAATTCACGAGAAATGAAGAGAACAGCAGAAAGTACTCTGCATTGATTTTGGCGATGACACCAAGGCATTCGATACGGTGCAAGGATAAACAGTGAGGACCAACATAACAAGCGTTTATCATTCCAGGCACTACTTTCACTGTTCTATTACTTCTGGTAGATCCTGTATTTTTAGGATATGATCTTTTGGTTAGCTGAGGAAATTCAACACTAACTAATAATTATCCCTAACGACTAATGCGTATCTTAACGACTTATGCAGGCACATGTGACCTGCTGAATGGATTTGGAGTGCACAAAAGTAACTAGTGCCTTCATGAATTGTTGCAATATCACAGTCTGTATCAAATTATGTACCTTGCATAGGAAATAGTAAATAGTAAATTATGTACCTTGTATAGGAAATAGTAAATAGTAAATTATGTACCTTGTATAGGAAATAGTAAATAGTAAATTTTGTACCTTGTATAGGAAATAGTAAATAGTAAATTATGTACCTTGTATAGGAAATAGTAAATAGTAAATTATGTACCTTATATAGGAAATAGTAAATAGTAAATTATTTACCTTGTATTGGAAATAGTAAATAGTAAATTATGTACCTTGTATAGGAAATAGTAAGCTTGAGAACAATATTATTTACAGGTGTGGAGCTGTAAAAGTCATTACCACAGATAAATCAGTAAATCTGTAAATTATTGGAAAATCAAAAATTGTTCTCCAAATCGACCTCTTTTAATGCATTATTAACTGATGTTTTCCAACAAAACCACATTCTGTTATTAATCAGCGCACCAACGTTCGAGCAAGAGTGAAATCATCTTTATATATTTATTTGATATTTTCACTGCTTATCCATGTAAAACACAAAAACAACGCCCTACCTATTACCAACAAAATTTCAAGACACAAGGTTCACAGCAGCAACGATCTTCTCAACTTCCGAGATTGTGACCTAATTGTGGACATGTGATACGTGCCAATAATACAAAGACTCGCGCATATACAGGAAAGAAACAATGTCACATTTGTCAACAAATCGTGGTTTTTGAACACAAATGCTTCAATCAAAAATATTATTACAAACATGAAGAGCAACATGAACAAAGGCAATATCATCTTTTTCGATTTATAATGTATGCAAGTGACCGGTATTCACATTCCTAATTTCTGCGTGACTCACAGAACGTGCTAGAAGTGTACCTAAACGCCTATCTTTAGTCATTTCCCTCACTGCAGCAAGGTTCCTGGAGGACGTGAAAAAATCTTTTGGGGACCGAATTAGTTGGTAGATTTTGCCCAATGTATCTTATATCCCATCCTCGCAACGTGGAGCCAAGAAGACATTGAACGTTACGGAGAATGGCATTACAATTCCACGGTGATGGCTCACAATTTCTTGGGATTCGATGGACAGTTTCTTCTCAGATCCTATACGGAACAAAGCATCGAACGTCCGAAAGTGACTTTGAGCGGAGCCAAAATCATTTCCATGGAAGAGAGAGAGAGAGAGAGAGAGAGAGAGAGAGAGAGAGAGAGAGAGAGAGAGAGAGTTACTTTGGACATGCTTTTGAGCTGAGTGCCTGAAACATTTGGAGTGACAGAAATAGCTCAAGGTTATTTTTGCGCACTTTGTAAATATCTAAGCCAATCAAAACACAATTCTACCCCATTTATCAGAGGCTCACAATAACGACAACATGCGCACGGAACAACGAGAAGCTTTCTACACACAATGCCACATCCACTCTTCGCACTCCTTCGACTTTCAGCAAGATATGTTAAAGTATTGTCGATCCGACGTGGCCATTTTACGGCATTGCTGTGGACAATTTCGAGAACTCTTCATGCAGGACGTAGGATAGATCCTTTGAGAGAAACCTGTAGCAGCAGGGAGGGTGAACCCTACAAATTTTTGCGACAAAATCGATTAAAGCCTCAGAATGCCAAATGGAACCTTCCTACGAAATCTCATATTTTAACCAAAAAAAAATTAAAGACCCCATTTTACAAATGGAGCCTTAGCGATTTTGTCGCAAATACATTGTCATAACCACCCTCAAATTGCTGCCATCTACGTCGCAAATATGTTGTCATTTCACCCTCCCTGCTGCTGATTAATACAAATTATTTAACCGAATATTTGATCAAGTCCAATACGATATCGTGACCGAGGGTCGTGTAAATTTATTGTTATAAATCCATATGGGACTGACTGAGCATGACCGAAGTAATTTTTAAATCCATTGAAATCCATATCGGAACACCATGTCTGCCAAATATTTCGTAGCGTATGTGTATCAACGCCGTTGAATACAGCAAGAATATTACAGTTATCGCGAATCACTTTTGGAATTTGAGTATATCGTTGAGTGACATATATCACGTCAGTGTTTTTATGCCTACCTCGGGAAAATACTCTAGCAGGGTTCTTTTGATTATCTAACATTACATCATCGTACACTACAAGATTGTTTATGTCTCCATCGAGATCTTCTACTGATGGTGCATCATCAATATCTGTTATAAAGTCAATTACACTTTCACCTTTAATTTCTAATGCATTTTCATTATAATCTTTTAGCACTTCATAGCACCGTTGATCATCTACGGATGGGGCAACTAAATATAATTTATCCCACTTCATAAATCGCATTATCAAATTAAGCAGCAATTGTGTTTTGCCTGATCCAGATGGTCCGATTATAATGGCACGGACAGAATTCGGAAGCGCTGCGTGGTGTTTTACCGGTTCTCTTCTTTTAGTCGCCTAAAAGTCAATTATATTCATAACTCTATATATAAATTATGGATCTATATTGTGTTAAGTGTAAACAGCGTACTGATACAACCGATCAGACAACCATTACAACTATAAACAATAGACTAGCGCTTACTGGTAAGTGTGTAACATGTGGTACAAAAAAATTTCGATTTTTAAAAAAAAGCAACTCGGAGGTGATATTGCCGCAAAACTTGGAAAACTCCCCGGAACCCCATGGGCAAAATACCCCGGAGAAAAACACCTTCCAGGATATAGCTACTGTGGTCCCGGAACGAGATTAGATATCAGACTTGATGATCAAAATCAGCCACGGCCTGGTGAGTATCCGATAAATGCTATTGGTAAGGCATGTCATGCTCATGATGTTGCATATAAAAGCAATAATTTGCAACAAAGACATATCGCGGATGTAAAATTAATTCATGCGTTAAATGCTATTCCCGATAAATCCTTCAAAGAAAAATTGGCTTCATGGTTGGTCAAATCAGCTATGAAAGGCAAATTAGTGTTAGGTGCTGGTAATTAAAAATACCAGTGTTTTTTATAGTATGGAATCTATTTATTATTCCCCGAAAGGATACTGGAGGGGTAAAGCAGCAATCAGTAAACTCGCTAACGCTGCAAAAGTGAAAAAATCCACTGCAAAAGATTGGTTATCCAAACAGGCTATATGGAAAATTTATCTACCACCGCCTAAACAAATTAATTATTCTCATTTTGATGTTACCGTACCCAATGAAGTTCATCAGGCTGATTTATTGTTTTTACCACATGACCATGGTTACAAATACGCGCTAACTGTAGTTGATATTGCGAGTCGATTTAAACAAGCAGAACCATTGAAAACAAAGTCAGCTTCTGAAGTCGCTTCTGCATTTGAAAGGATTTATCGACGAGGTCCTCTAAGATGGCCAAATCTATTACAAGTTGATCCTGGCAAAGAGTTTCAAGGTGCTGTTCTATCAACAATGAAAACTCATAGTGTTACAATACGACGGGGACATACTGCGTTACATCGTGATCAGGCAATTGTAGAACGATTTAATCGAACTCTTGCAGAACGGTTATTTGGATATCAATATGCAAAAGAATTCATCCAAGAAAAACGATCTCGTGAATGGGTCCAAAGGTTACCGAATGTAGTTGCAGCGTTAAATAACGAGATTACTCGAACTATTAATATGAAACCAAATATTGCAATAAAAAAAGAATATATTCCCGAACAACCACAGCGGGTTAGCACTCAGCCACTTCTCGGTGATGTTACTGTGAGATATTTATACGAACCAGGAGAGCTTGAAGGTGGTAAAAGAAGAGCTACTGATCCTATATGGAGTACTACTACGCATAAAATTTCAACCATAACGCGATCAACTGGTAGACCTCCAATCTACAGATTGGATTCAACTGCACCTCAGCGTGGTTTTACACGCGAACAACTACAAGTCATTCCGGACGATACTCAATTACCGCCACATGGTCTTAACTAGCTCCGTTACGTCTATTACACTCAAGACAGGTCAACATCACATTGTTTCTGACATGACCAAGACTGTTATTTTTTCTGTCTACGGTGAATTGTCGAGGGTCTTTATCCGAATACTGCCAGTGCATTATACAATTGCAACTGGCGCAGTGATTATTCTGTTGTTCTTTTAATGCGATTATTACTTCAGCATCAATATCAAATTCTCGTTGTTTTTTTTTGTCCTGCTGTTTGTAACCAGAGAGTTTTTTATTAATGATGCTAATATCAGTGTTATCATCGTTTGCATTAAAATCATCATCGAAAACAATCCTTCGTAGTTGATTTATTCGTCGTACTCTGGACACTGCGAGATAGACCAAATTTGACCATTCAATGCGATTATCAACTATCCAAACAATTGTATCCGTGATGGTCAATCCTTGTGACGAGTGTATTGTTGTTACATAACCAAGCGTCCATGGTGATTTATCAGCGCATAATGCATCTTCTACAGTATTGATATCAACTAGCACAATATCATTTAACACTAGAATCTGTTTCTCCGTCTGGCCTGGAATTTCAACTTCAATATTCTGCTTTCGTGTATCCAATGGTCTATAACACAACGGCACTGGAAACGTTGGGAATTTTTTCTTGTGTAGCTCAAACAACTTTTTCTGAAGTGCGTCTCTGACTATCTTTCTACTTGCTACTACAAAATCATTTGGTCTCCATGTTTCCCAAAAATCATTCAAAGGTGTTTCAGAAATTATTTCACGCGCTACTTCACATTGAATTCTATCGGGTTGTAATCTAATTAGTTTTTTAAACTCACGTAACTGCTCATCGAGTGCTCTATAGTCAGTATCAATTTCTTCGTAATAATCAACAAATCCTTTTAACCAATTATGTGGACTTCTACCAACAAATGGTGGTGGTTGACCATGATCGCCGCACAATATAACTTTTGTATTATTTTGCAATAACCAATCAAGAAACATTTTTAATGCATCTTCTGAAACAGTACATGCTTCATCCCAAATAATAACCGCTGGAAAAAATTTCTCACCCATTCGCTCAGGAGTCCAAGCATCGCCCTTGTATCGAAAAAAACTATGATACGTGCAAGCTTCAACATTTCGTTGTTTGATCTCTCTCGCTAGTCTATGAGTTGGTGTGAGTACAATCATGGACGTTCTCTCTCGATATAATTCTATCGCACGTGTTGTCTTTCCAGATCCACCACAACCGTTTAAATAAACTGTTTTATATCTACAAATTGGATCTGATATCGGTGGTGCTTTAGACATAGAAAATCCTTCGGATTTTTCACTGATAGAATTATCGTTCTTCAGGTAAGTGCTTTTAATCTCAAGGTCTGCTGATTCAGAATAATCGCGTTGTATTTCATGTTTAATTCGCCATGATCCCCAAGTCTCTTCGCTATTAGTAAATTTAGTTATCTCTTTGATATATTTTTTATCGACATACATTGAATCAATTGCAACTCTGACTGCTATACTAGGAAATCTATTTATCATTGCAAATAAATTGATAGATGCATAACCCAGCATAGAAGCTCTCAAATGTAGATATGCAGAGCTTTCTCCATCACTGTAAGTAACAATTCTACCTAACTTTGTTTTATTGGACAAGAAGGCTGTTTTACAATTTGCGTATCTATTTTTCTCTACTGCATCTTTAATAACGAAGTCGTATTCGGCATCATCTATAATCAATCGTCAGGATTGTCTTTTAAAGTTGAATTTTTTTCCACCTTGTGTAAATTTACCGATTATTCTTCGGCCGAGATCCTTTGCTTCATTATTTCGTTGATTAAATATCTTTTTTGACCATTCAATGATATACTCCTCGTCAGCATCAATATGTTTTCTAGACTTATCGATTATACTATCAAGACATTCTGGTTCTGGTAACCAGACATTGGTTTGTTTTTGATATGAGATAATCGCTTCGCTGACAATCAACGAAACTAACATTTTACAATCAATCATATATCGCAATAACACTATTGGTAACCACATCCTTTCAGCCATGTGTCTACCAATCCAAACATAACAACACGGATGAAGTCCTTCAGCGAATTCAAATGATACTACGCAAGCAAAACCGGTCAAATCAAAATCAGGCAGTGGTCCATTAATAGCAACGCGAGTCATTTCATGTGTGGGATGTCCAAACCGTTTAAAATACTCACCAGCGAATCCATATCCTAGAAAACTTCCTGGATAACAGGCAACGATATCAACTGATATCATACTTTCACGATTGTATTTAACGTTCCATAGACCGCCATGATAATATTCCAAACAGCTGGATTGAACATCCTGTAAAAACTCTTTTCGTGTTGGTTTCCAATTATTTTTCTTTCTTGCAAAATGAGCTGCAACCGATGGAATTGTAAAACAATTTGTAAGTAACTGTTCGTAATCTTCGGATTTTTCATTAAAAACGCTAGCGTTTTCACTGAGACTTATTGCTAGATTTTTCATCCTATTATGTAGACTTTCAGTACGATATAATTCACCGTTAGGTTTCACAAATTGATTGAATTGACATTCTTCATCTTCAAAACTATGAAGTAGCCATACTGATACAGGGTCGTTTTTACACAAACTAGCAATAGCATCGAATAATCTTTCTTCAGTGAGAATGCCATCCTTGGTGAATTCTTCTGGGATATACTTCACTGTTCTGTCTCGCGGGAATGTTGTAACCGCGGATGTACATGCGTGTTTGTTATGATCAATAATTTTGATTGGAGCTCCGTTTTTATTGTATTTCGATTCGTATAATACTTCGCCAGTTATCGTTAAAACGGTTATCGGAAATCTCAACGACTTTTCCAATCTAGCTATATCGGAAATAGTTGCTCCGTTCTCTTTCACTGTTAGCTCCCATTCATCTATTTTTTTATGTCTTAGATCGGTTAATTTATTCCCACGGAGTGCATTTGTAAAGTGTTCTAAGACTCTTTGTGCCACACAGTTGAGTGGCTTTTCCACTGACGTTGACTGTTCCATTGGTGCTAGTTTTCCAATGTCAGGGTTATTTAACGGATACATCCTATAAACGATTGCTGTTTCTGGATACGCTTTTTCATAGTATGGTTTATCAATTCCAGTTAACAGCCCTGGTCTGGAATCACGGCTAACAATGACTGTTGTCCTATCTTTGAGAATTGGTTCAAACTTGTCTCTTATAACCAATTCGCCCGATTCTAAATTGATAATGAATTTCACTCTGAGAAAATACCGTTTATTGCCAAGATGTGATAGTATCATAGCTGCTGTTTCATCATTCATTCTAGCATCAACAACACCATCAATTTTAAATGTTGACCAGGTGTGTGATGCGCCGTCCTGTTTAAACTCTTGAACACAATCTCGTATTTTTCTAATCAGACTTCTATTATTTATTCTCTCTTTTGGTACGTCTTCGAGAGTTCTATCAAGATTGAATTTAATATTTTTCCAAGGCTTGTCTGCCGATAATCTCTTGAATTCTTCATTCATATAAATAAGACAAGTATTTAAATAGAAAAGTTTGTTTATATATAATGAATCACTGCAAATGGCTTATGATCGGATCAGTAACCCCATGCAATAAATCTTGTAGAGGTGAATTCTGTGGATATCACTTACAGAGTGTCAGAAATAATTCGACAGGCCCGTCCCCATGCATAAATTGTGGGGTGGGTGTGAGAGGAAAATCACAATTATGTATCAATTGTGGGGGTAAGCGGTTTAGAGAATTAAAACGTTATTATGATAAACGAATAAAAAACACTATCATTGACCCTAACCATGACTCTGTCAAAGACAAAATCATAAAAAACCCTCAAGACTACATTAATAGATTTATAATTAAAGCAAATGATGAATTAGACAAATAGTATTATTATATATAAATGGAGCAAGAATTCAGACCACATCCAATACTTGTTAATTATGAAATATCTCGTAATGGTGTTGTTAGACACTGTAGACTGAAAAAACCAATTAGTTTTGTTAATAATCAGGGATACTTGCAATTTACTGCTGGAGGAAAGGGATATCTCTGTCATAGGGCAGTCTTTGAGTGTTATATGGGACCGATTAAAGATGGCTGTGTTATTGATCACATTGATTCTAATATTCAAAATAATTCTCTTGAAAATTTACAATGTATTTCTCAAAGAGAGAATACAAAAAGAGGAAAGACAGGGAAATACTCAAAACGACGCAGGGGAGTTAAATCATTTGATACAACGACGAATGAAGAAAGAGTTTTTCATTCAATGAATGCTGCGGGAAAATATTTTGGAATATGTATTCCTTCAGTACAAAGAGTTGCTGAAGGGATTTATCAAACAGCTATCTCAAAGAAAAATGGACATAGAATAAAGTTTTCCTATTTACAAGATAACTCTCAATAGTGAGTTATGCTATTTTAGTCATTTTTGCATGATTTTACCATTCAGATCAATTAACATAGGGCAAAACACTAAAAACGTTTCGCGCGTTAATATCATTGTGTACATATTTTTTTTTCAATATTTATTCGCAATATTCACGTATATATGCATTAAAAGAGTAAATGACAATAACTGGAACAGCCGGAACAGCCACATAGTAAATATAGTTATTGTACCGGAACGCGCGCGTGTAACACAAGACACTGGGTCAAGGTTCTATTAATAGATTTTTTAAAAATCCCAATTACAAAGACAGCGTTAACAGCGCTGTTTAGATTTTGTATGAAAATGAAATTACTTTATAATTACAAATTAAAATAGATTGTATGTGAGGTCAGGGTAGTAAAATGCGCTACATGTAGTTTAGTTTTCTTAGTGTGGCTACGTGTAATAAAATTCAGAAAAATATCATTCTCGATTCAAGAAATAGCAGGTCCTGAATTGACAGGGATCCCCATGACAGAGTTATCTCGTCATGTAAATCCATTATTATTACGATTATTTAATCGTAATATTATAGAAATTAATAAAAAATTGCTATTATTTAACAGTTGTATTTCTTGTTTTAATGTTTTATTTAAATACTTAGCTTCCATTGAAATTACTACACAATATTCATTATGAAATGCTAGAAAAATAAATACACACCTACACATTGACACTGCAGTATTAGTCACCTTATATATAATATGAGCCGTAATAAGTTTGGGGCTTTAAAACGAAGCCCAATTTACCAATCAAACCTCCTACGCCATTGACATGGTGTGGTTGAATTTTTTCAACTGCAACCAGGGTTAATTTCTTGGGTTGCTTTTGATTGGTAGATTGGGTGTAGGTCCGCCCCGTCGTTTCATGTTTGTATCGTCCTGTACTGTCCCTAACATACCATCCTATCATTTCATTGTATATAACCATCCTATATGTAATGTACTGTCCCCCCCACAACATATCTTCCGGAAGACCTAATATAGCATTTGTTACGTTAGAGCTTCCAATTGGGAGATCTATGTTTGTGGCCCTTGGGCTTATATAATGCGAAGGCACTAAATGAGTTCCAAGAATGTGCTGTCCCCCCTCTGGGCCTCTTTGACGTCGTTTGGCGCGAAAGAGGTTTTCAAATGAGGCTTCATGTTATATGTTCAATGTTTGTAAAGAAATCACTTGGATTTCACGTCTAATACCCATATAACCCGCCCTTGAACTCGATTGGGGAGTTAGGGTATTGTATAAGTCTTTAATGTATGTGCCTCCCTTGCCTCGGAACTCGAATGAGGAAGGGATAGGCATTGTATATGTTTTTGTTTGTTTTTTGTATATAAAAATATTTTAAAGATACAAATACATTAGTAATAATATTCAATAAATGGAATTTCAAGATATTACATCTATCATCACAGAAATATCAAATTTAAAAAATCAAGGAATCGTACTTTCTGAATTTTTGAATGAAGACAGACTTTTGAATGAATTTGAACAAATTGATATACAATTGAAACGTGGAAGATATGTTCTACCTAAAATGTATTCACTGATAAAAAGAATCCAAAAAGCGGTTAATGATTCTTTGTATAACAATGATATTAATTTATTCATTCGGCTATTTAGTATAGTTGAAGCCATTAGAAAGAAACTCGGGGAACAGTACCAAGTTCGGTCAGAGATTGCTTTGAAAGTGAAATCTATAAGACGTTTGATTGATGCAAGTATTGAAACCCACAATTGAAAAAACGTTAGCATTTCCAATAATGACATCAGAAGCATTAACTACCAGACTAGCCCGTGAGAGGTTAGCATTACTGAAAAAGTTTATACCAATTCGAGATGACGTGCGAGATAAACTACAACTTAGACAGCAAGCGCAGACTGACTTTTCTATTGGAAGCGAACAACTTTTTTGCCCCTGTAACTAAAGCCACTAAAGATATGAAACTTGCAACAGAACGTGCTATATACGGCGACATCCCTAAAGAGGGAGCAGTACCTATTATTGATGTATTAGGAAAGATTGCTACAGAAACTGAAAAAACTCACGAGGGAATAAAACAGCTTTCAGGTGAGTTACAAACTCAGCGAGAAATACAACAAATGGGTAATATTGATACTGATGATAACCCCGTTGAAGATGCTAGTGATTCTATTGAAAAAGGTTCCACTAAAAAAGTGTTCCTTTTAGCGAGAAATTCACCGATGAAGCTATAGAAAAAATCAAACAATTTCAATTGCTGAAACCTGAAGAATATAAGTCATTTGGTGACCTTGCTGTCAAAAGTTATTATAACAGAAGGGAATTTTTAAAAGACGAGTATAAAAAAACACAATAAAACGAGATCAATGGGTGGATTGGTTATTTAAAATTAATAAAAATGAACCCAGCAATTTAAATAAGGATACATTGGAATACAGAGCTTTTAAAATGGGAGTTGATAAGTATGGTATAGAACAACAACAACAACAACAACAACAACGAAAAGAACAACAACAAGGTCGAGGACGAGGTCGAGGTCGAGGACGAGGTCGAGGTCGAGGTCAAGGTCGACAATCTCCAGAAATTCAAAACGTTTCCGAATCAGATCTAGAAATTCAAAACGTTTCCGAATCAGAAAGTACTTCAGGAGAGGGTTATGGAAGTTCTCATCATGATTCTCATATGTGTCCTAGTAATATCATTAATGATATATCACGACTTGAGGTTCTTATGGGAGGTAAGCGAGCTGGGAATAACTCAGTCGAAATAACTAATGAAGCATTTGATATTTGCAGACGATTATTCCAAGGTGGGATAATTGATATTCATACGTATCGAGAACTCTTGGATGAGTTAATGGACGGAATTCCAGGGGAATTTAGTGGTTATTATAGCGATTGAAATTTCTAATTGCTCTCATTTAGAAATTACAAAGTCATTTCAAATAAGATGATAGTACACTATAATCACAATAAACCAACAAACGTGTATGTGGTAAACTCAAGATTGCCCGTTTATAAGGCATACTATGGAGACGGCCTTGGAAATACCATAGCGGGTTTATTCACAAGAACAGCCCCAAAAGTAGCACCAATTGCTAAACAATTAGCGATGAAAGCCATTGATGTTATTTGTAATAAGGGAATTAACGCTGTTGGAGATCTTGCAGGAACGGCCTTTTCTACCGCAAAAAATAGAATAACGTCATTGGTGAAATCTAGATTCGGACGAAAACCACCACAAATAGTTTCAACACCGCTACCTTCAACAACAATGATGCCTGCAAATGTCAGTAAAGTGATAAATAACGCAGTGGAACAAAAACTAGCATCATTAGCAATGACTTCACCAGATAGTAGTAATATTGCAAGTATGATAGCGGGAAGCGGTCTTGGATGAAATAGTAAAAATGTCAGACGAAAAAGAAAATGATAGCATTACTACATTTAGAAAAACGATACGTTTTAGTATAAATGGCATTTAAAAAAATTGCTGATCCAGCGTTTGATATGGCAGCGCCGGTGAATAAAGATGATTCTAAAATTAACTATCAGTATTATGCCTATCCTGCAAGAGAGCCTAATCAACGGGGGAGAGTTGAACTTCAAGTTCAAGATACAAGTAGATACTTTTTGCCGTGTGAGGCATTTATTGAAGTAGAAGGAGAGCTTGTAACAAATGTTGCAGCTGATACGCCATATGGGAATGACCAAAATATCCGAGTTGGTTTTGTAAATAATGGCATTATGGCGCTATTTAACAGTGCAAGATATATCATTGATGGAAAAGAAATTGAATCAATAGAACAAAATATTGATATTGCAACAACAATAATCGGACTTGCGAGATATTCTGATGATTATACAAGGTCGGCTGGTCCGTCTATGATGTTTGCTAAGGATACTTCTGATCATCCGAACCATTATCAATTTGTTAAAGTACGAACTGCGCAAGCTACTGCATTGGTTGATCAACAACTCGCAGCTAATCCAGACCGTGAAGATAGACCAGGCGCTGAATTCGACATTTTAAAAAGGATCAATGATAATTTCAATCTAGGATTTGCAACACGAAAAGGAGCATTAAAAGGACAACATCGACGGTTTTCATGTGCAATTCCGTTACATCATATATTCGGATTCTGTAGAAATGTCAGAAAAGTCATCTATGGAGCAAAGCATACGGTTGTGTTAGTGCGAAAGGAGAATGACAATGATGCAATCTGGCGTGATGATGATGTTGATGATGGTAAAGTCATTTTAAATAAATTGGTTCTATGGATACCCGTCTTGACACCAGCAGTTACAATAGAGCAACAATTACTATCGTTTATGGACACAGGTGGAAAATCATTGCTAAGTTGGCTAACAACAACGACTGATACGAAGCAGGATAATGTAAATGGCACAGTTACATGGCACTTAGCATCAAAACAAGGTGTTTCAGCTCCACGTCATATCTTTATAGCGTTACAGGATGCAAATCGAGTGGGTCGACAATTATCTAGTCATATGATATTTGATAAATTAGGAGTAAGTGAAGTTTCGTTGAGAATAAATGGACAACAAGAGCCAGCAGAGATTGTACAGCTTAATTATGATAACAACAACATAGCTCGTGTATATCATAGAATATTGTCGTATATGGGTCGTGATCAAAATGTTGATACTGGTTTGCAAATATCGCAAATTGATTTTGAAAAACACTATCCGATTTATTACTTTTCATTGGAACATCTTGACATGATGAGACAATCTGTTGTTGATATATACTTCCAAGCTCGGGTACAACGCCCTGCTGGTATAGCCGATTATAGAGCAGTTGCTGTCATTCTCAGTGATAAATCAATGTTGTTAGAAGGAGTTGGCGGACGAATGAGACTTATTGATGCACCAGTGGAAAACCTTTGATTTTCCAAACATGTAGTTAGGATTTTCGCAATAAGATCAATTGAAAGTGTAAATTACATTTTAGAATAGAATGACATATAGTATTGTTAATGTCCAGTTGACTGATGGTCAGGTCAAGAAATTGAAATCAAAGTCGGCTAAAGAATGTGGAACTACAATAACGCTGAAACCCACTCAAATGTCCGGTGGTGCACATAAATTATCATTGACAGATCGTCAAATAAAACATTTCAATGATGCGCTAAAGAACAAACGAGGAGTTCAAATTGATTTTTCGAAAGCAGCAATCGCCAATATGATAAAATCAGGTGGTATATTCCCACTGTTAGCTGCTATTCCAGCATTGATTGCAGCGGCTGCCCCAGCGGTTGCGAAGGCGGCAGCGTTAGGAGCCGTTGGTACTGCTGCAGGAATGGCCCTGAAAAAAGCTACTGGGAAAGGCTATAAAAAAAAGGAAAGGGTCTAAGGCTACCAGGAACCCCATACAATTGGTACAAGGGCACAGGCTTAAGAATACCAGGAACGGCTTACTAGTGGAAAAATCCCTAGGATTTTCACCAATGTCCAATTTTGATTTAATTGATGCTGTAAAATCATTATCAATAAAAAACTTTAGAGGAGTTTTCATGAGAGATCAATTACCGTCAAAACCAATGAAAAATGAAACGGGTATTATCAATCTTGATAACAGCAGCGGAAAAGGAACTCATTGGGTCGCATATGCAATTGATCCACGTGGAATTGTCTATTTTGATTCATATGGATTAGCTCCACCAAAAGAATTCATGCGATATGTATCCACAATAAAAAATTCTTTCTCAAATTTTTTATTCCACGCTACCAACACAACAGTTAAATGATCCACCGATATGCGGTCGTGAAGTATTAAATGTCCTTGCAGAAATATCTAAATTTCCAAGGAAACCATCACAAGTTGTTGTTAATGAATATACTAGGAGGCAATGGCAAAAACGATAGCGTTATGATTTAGAAAAACGTAGCGTTTTTGTATAATGATTGATATTTGGGGAAAACCTTTATCAGAATAAAAAAAAACAGAAACCGATAGTAAATTCGCTGTGGAAAGTGTAAAAAAAATAATCGAAGATGAAATCGCCGAGACATCAAATTTGTCAAGTGTAGATCCTGGGGAAATAGTTGTATTTCAAGATCGCCAGGGCAAATTGAAATCTAGTAATGTTTCATTGGATGATGTCTTAATACGACGACGTGACGTCGTTGAAGATACAATAGTGTTATATTCAAATGATGGAAAACTCAAACCAGGTGTACTTGTTTCTACAATCACAGATGCATTAAAAAATTTAAATGAAGAACTTGAAAAACATATAACAACATATACTTCCCTTCGTAGAAATATTATCAATAAATTTTTTGGAACACCAGCGGTAACCTCTCCATCTCTTGCTGAAATTAAATCCAATTTTGATGAAATTAAATCCAATATTAAAAATATT
The DNA here is from genome assembly GCA_016746295.1 of Potamilus streckersoni. Lineage (NCBI taxonomy): Eukaryota > Metazoa > Mollusca > Bivalvia > Unionida > Unionidae > Potamilus > Potamilus streckersoni. The sequence goes on from JAEAOA010000176.1 coordinate 414,973, forward strand.
AATGATGCTGGATTTAATATTATTAGAGATAACATTAATAGTATTAAAAAATCTATCGAGGATATTACAAAATTTAAAACAGACAATCTTCCGCTACTTGAAATAATAAAGATTCCTCATGAGAGCAATATCATAAATATGGTATACACAGTTCTCTCTGGATCATTAGATTGGGAACCTAAAAAGAATACAATAACTCTCACTGTGTCAAAGAAGGGTATTTATCGATTAACAATAGTGTCACTGAATCAGTTTAATATATCATCATCGACTTCATATGGATACAACAACGTGATTTCAACGACTATTGACCTGGATGAATACAAACGGTTTACAATAACAAGCACTGATCCTAATTTAAATAAGACATCATTTGTATGGTACATGGAGTTTGTAGCTGATCTAAATTAGAATTTTTAACAATTAGAAACCACTTGAGATTTTAAAATAATATGATTCCGTCATCGCAATATCGCTATGATACTGTCAAAGAGTTCTTAACAAAACTCAAAACACTCATTGATGAGTATGAAATAAAAATTAAAAAGTATCGCAGGAGAATTACCGTAATTGATGTTACAGTATACTCGGTATCTGGTATAATGGCCGGTGCTGGTATTATACTATCTTCAGTAACAATGGTAGCTCCGATTGCTGTCCCAATTGCTATTTCCGCGGTGACAACATTTGCTGGAATTGCAAATGCTATTACTAAAAAAATATCATCGTGTTCTCAAGAAAAACTTAACGATTATATAGTAAAACATCAAGCAGTATCTAACGGTTACTCACAATTATCCTCGTTGATGTCATCATCGATTGATGATACGATAATTACCGAAGACGAATTCTCCGCGATGATACGTATTTATGATACTACGATTAAAAACGCTAGCGTTTTTTCATCTATTGCAAAATTAGACATTGTAAATAATAATAAAAATGTCGCAAGAGATTCAACTACTTCAGCGGATAGCAGAAAATACCACTCCGCGGAAAACAAGCATGATATCAATATCGTCAACAAACCCTAAATTCAGTGTGAATTTTCCTTCACCTGTTTCAGTAAAGGAAATCGCGTTGGCAAAATTACGAGTGTATCATAGTTGGCCTAATATTAGATCGGTTCCATTTGGCGGTCAGAGACCTAATAATTCCCTGGTATTTGCATATAGGAATAAAAAAGATGACACTCCAGATTGGAACGTTGTTTCAATACCAACTGGATCCTATCAAATTGAGCAAATTAATAATGAATTACAACGTAGAATAAAATCCATTACTAAAAAAGAATCAAAAATTGCGATACCAGTTCATGAACCAACACTATCATCTACAATTGAAATAGGCTCTCCTGGGTATGTTGTAGATATTTATAACAGTTCAATAAGAACAGTATTAGGATGGCCCGAAGATCCACCTAGAAGTGCTGGTAATTCCACGCCCGAGCCTGTAAAATCTGATTACGTCACTGATGAAATAGGACCTGAAAATCCATCAAAAACTTATAAAAAATTCGAGGATATAAACTTCACAAAAAGATATCGATATAAGAATCAATATGGTGAAGATGTGTGGAGAATTCCATTTTTTAATGATTATATCCCACAGGAAGGTGAAATTCTGGAAATACATGAAACAAGTCCAACATTTGTAGACATTAAAGATCACATCCTTGATAGAATGAATAATGATTTTTTGTTGCTATTACCGTCGTTAAGATCTGGCTTTCTTACACAAGCTGAGTTTACTAGTGTAGTCGCCGCGGGTAATAAAATCATCGATGACATGGAAATATTTAATTCGAGGATTACTAATCTCTTCACTGATGAAAATAGCCCGATTTCAAAAACTAGCTCAGCTCAAGATTATAAAAAAAATATAAATGAAAATCCAAATTATAAATTACCAGGATATAATGTTCCCGAGTTAAAGAAAAAACTCAGAACTGCCATCGACGAAGGATTTAATAAAATTTATCAATCATGGAAAGATAGCCAGCCGAAGCCTATTATCCTCACTTATAATAATTCTCCCGACGGCGACGGTAGACATATCGCACCGAACAATGTGAATATTTCATCGGTGATCGCACTTAATTTAACGTGTGATGTAATCGAAGGAAGTTATCAAATTAATATGGAACAATCAAATCAAGCCCGACAAGGTTACATTCTTTATTCATTTGCACCAACTGCACCCCCCGGATTTTTAATTGTTGAAAATCCGACTAATCCAGTCTATATGCAATGTCAAAATGATTTACTAACTAGAATTAATTTTACACTCACCGATCAGTCAAATAATTTGATTGATCTACGTGGTGAAGTATTATCGATTAGTCTGTTTGTGAAAAGCTAACAAATAATTTGTATTAATCAGCAGCAGGGAGGGTGAAATGACGACATATTTGCGACGTAGATGGCAGCAATTTGAGGGTGGTTATGACAATGTATTTGCGACAAAATCGCTAAGGCTCCATTTGTAAAATGGGGTCTTTAATTTTTTTTCGGTTAAAATATGAGATTTCGTAGGAAGGTTCCATTTGGCATTCTGAGGCTTTAATCGATTTTGTCGCAAAAATTTGTAGGATTCACCCTCCCTGCTGCTCCTGTATCATTGAGATAGAGTATTCCTTAGTGCAACTCAACGAGTAATGCCTGAAAACACCCTAGCTGTCATAAGTCCTCAAATTACAAACTTTATCAAAAGTCAATGCTCAGCCAAAGTTCTGCACCGGTTGCATTACTTGTGCAACAAGAAAGTAAATGGATCAAACAGGAGGAGGCGAAAAACAAAAACATCCGAAACTATTCAGTGGAATGCTGTACTTAAAAATCAAGAGGTCTTGCAGGAGTTTAACGGGTGCTTTTGCAGGAATTTGTTACCCTCAACATAATACTGAAAATCAACGTTTAAAACGTATCATGGAAGACTTTTACCAGGCCACTTGTCAGCGGTGCTTGAAGTTAGATTAGCAAGGATACCACATCGTTGAAAACAGATCCCAACTTTAAACGAATTATGAAAAGTTACAGATTCTGAACACGCGGGACAGTCTGTACGGAGAACTGATGAATGCCATATGTTTGTTTTACCAAACTTATGAGGAGAAAGGAGAAGAAATAGAATACTTAGACATGGGCTCGATGTATCAATAAGTGTGCATGTATTGTCACTTTTTCGTAGGGCACCAGCAATTGCTGACGGAACACATCGACGTGAAATACATTCGATAACACGATGGAATGATTAAATGTAAAGTCTTGCCTCCAATGGACTTGTACCGTCCCATTTTTACTTCACCATAGCCAAAAGAAACTAATTTATCCCTTGTGTTAAAATGTGCAACCAAGACGGACCTTTTCTGCACACCCAGGAAGAACGCGCCTTGACGTGAACGTGGGTCAGTGTGGAATTGCTTTACGCTCCGGGTCAAAAGTGTACGAAATTTATCACTTTTCCAAGACAGAACATTACCACAAAGGTGACCAAACTAAGAAAGGCATTTTCGCAGACTTCGTGGATGCCTTTTTTGGAAGTAAAACAAGAAGCCAGAGGTTATCCTTCCTGGTGTCAAACCTCCGAAGACCCCAAAAATTGAAATAGAAATACTGAGGGCAGGAAGACAACACTTGAGACCACATCAAGAAAAACGTAGGAAGGCAATCGTTTCTTCAATTTCTTTTGGGGAAAAATGGAACAACGACGGTGTTTCCCAATACAGATTATTTGACAAAACCTTTCCACTACTTCCAGAAGATTCACGACATAAAGCAAATACATGAAACACGTGGACGTCCTGCGTGAGGACTTGATCTTAGTCAATTACGAAAACGAACTGGACTTTGTAGAAGTCGACAAATATGGAAATGTCATCATTGACATCAACAGTTGCATCTACATCGATCACTTGGGTCAGTGACACCTTTACATCGTAGGAAACCCTTTAAGAGACCGGTCGGACGAGGACGAACGAGTACCCCGACGACAAGATTCTAAGTTTTGCTAGTGGCTGTTGTAACAGGATAACCGAGATGAAATTTTGGATTCACAAAAGGACACTTTTGATTGTGATACAAATACACTGTTTATTGATGTATGACTTGAATGAGAAAAAAGATTATTGATTAATACGTGCGTGTGTTAGATCTAAACATTTGACACGTTTGCATAATCCGCACAAACCTAAAAATGCAACAGAAATAAATGCAAATAAATCTTTCCAAGTACAAGGACAAAGGTGAATTATTCAAAATAATTTGATACAATGAAAATAATAAAATTATCATCCTCTGTGCGCTGGGAGAATTCGGTTTTCCCATGAAAATTATTTTGCGCGTGTAATGTAGGTTGAACATAGCTCACAGTTTCGAAATTTTGTACAGTTATACATAAATCACCCTCGGTTATTGTTATTGTTATTGTTTCTTAACAATTTTAGCTTTGCTGATGATATGTCACTGATAAGTCCGTCTGTCGCAGGTTTAAGAAAATTATTGAAGATATGTGAACAATATGCATTAGAGAATGATATCATCTATAATACACAAAAATCTGTATGCATGGTCTTTCAGCCAACTTCTTTTAAATTATCATCACCTCCCTCTGTACATCTTAACGGCAACGCTCTTACGTATGTCGACAGTTATATATATTTGGGCCATATTTTGAAATCCAATCAGTCAGATAATGAAGATATGATGAGACATTATCGATATTTGTGTACTCGAACAAACATGCTTCTACGCAAATTTAAGCCTTGTTCATTGAGTATCAAAATTAGATTATTCAAATCTTATTGCTGCACTATGTATTGTGCTCCACTGTGCACAAACCTTAGTGAAAATGTGAAAAGAAAACTAGTAATTGGTTATAATAATAGTCTTCGCTTTCTATTAGGTCTTCCTAGATGGAACAGTGCCTCCAACATGTTTGTTAATTATAATGTATTAAGTTTTGAGGAAGTAATGAGAAAGTATGTATATTCAATGATAAAAAGGCTTTCTAATAGTGAGAACTGTATATTGAAATCACTTTGGAAATATGACATTAATTTAAATTCTCACATTGTTAGTAGATGGAACAAATTACTATTTAAAAGTGTCACTTAAATTTCATTTTTTAACAATGCATGGCGCAAATAATTGTTGTAAATGTATCTGAAAACTTGTACATATGATATGTATATATGTTTTAGTGTATATGTATGTGTGTATGTGTATGTGTATATATATATATATATATATATATATATATATATATATATATGTATGTATGTGTATGTGTGTATGTGTGTATGTGTGTATGTATGTGTATATATATATATGTATGTATGTGTGTATGTGTATATGTTTGTGTGTGTATATGTATATGTATATGTATATGTATATGTATATGTATATGTATGTTTATGGGTATATATATATATATATATATATATATATATATATATATATATATATATATATATATATATATATATATATGTTCTTTTATGTTTACAATGTTTTACTCTATATCAGTATTTTAATTTAGATGTATGGACTATGCAGTCTGAAATAAAGAATTCTTATCTTCTTATCTTATACACAAGAAACGAACTTATGTATTCACTCAAATGGTGAAAACTGACGTAGTTTATTCAAACAGAAAACTGATTAATTGATTTTACAAACTCTGTTGTAACAGAATACATCAATAAACAGTGTGTTTGTATCACCATCAAAAGTGTCCTATTGTGAATCCAAAATTCCATCTAGGTTATCCTGTTACTAAAGAGGTTGTAAAATCAATTCATCATTTTACTGTTTGAGTAACAACAGAAGTTGCGTATGAATAGATGTATCCTAAAGATTTAGATATTCTAGAATATGCTCAATGGTCTCCGCTCTGTCATTACATGTATGTAATAAATAATAAAACTTACACAATTGCATGACAGCGGTCCTTAAAATTACGATCCCGAATACCGGGGTCCTCAAAGAGAAGTGTACACCTAGTGTAAAGTGAAAGGATTGACAGTCAGTTATAGCATCAGTCAAGTGGTGAACTTTGGAGGTCTGAAAGAAGTCTTGCATTCTGGAGAGGATAAAAATTTGTGAATGATACCTAGGAAGCGCAGAAGATTGTGCGTTTACCCACGCATGAAATCGTGAGTCTCTCCTTGGAAAAAGTGTATGAAATTGTGTACTAGAACCGAGTGAGACTTCCGAACCACTTCACTTTACCGTTCGGATACACTAGTTTAAACATGGTTCAAAGACGATAGTCACAAAACACAAGGATGGCTTAAACAAGGCAAGAATCGAGTGAGAGACCCACTGAGATCTTCAAACCATACACTTTCCTATCTTCTTGCCTGATTATTGTAATTGTGCCCACGGATAGGGAAGGATTACCTACTGCGGATGTTTTTTTTAGAACAGGATTTGTCTTCTTGGGACCTAAGAATGGATTAGTATACCAAATACACTGTTTCAGCTGTGGAAAGAGGTTGCGTATTAATCAATGTATTCTAAAGATTCAGATATTCTAGAACATGCTCAATGGTCTCCGCTCTGTTGTTACCTTTCTATGGCCGGTCTACCCATTACACTACGGTAGAGGCCTTACAGTACTTTAGAGAAGGTAGTACCGTTGTTAAGGAAGAAAAAAAGAAAACTTTCAAAACTAGGCATAAAAAGGAACGATGTACAAGCTTGAGTCGTCATTACGATTAGTATAAAGAGACAACGTCCCAGACAAATAGTTCATTGTGACTACCAACACCAAGCGAGAAAGATGAAACCTTTCAAACAGCAAGTATCAAGCAAGAACAAACACGAGTGCGATTCTGTGCCTTGCCGTACGATGTGACCTCAGTGATGAAGTACCACATCATGGGAACTTTGCTATGACCACTACCACCATACCTATCGTTGAAAGTGATGCTGTGTGTGTGTCAAACCTGACGGATATGTGACCACATAATGCCACCTCAATGGTTGTTCTGTAGATTCTGTTAAGATCAGATTTCCCCTAAGACACCTAAGTCGCGTCTGCCTGTAAGCCTGAGGCGTAATGTTAATTCTCATATGACCCTCGATAGGCACATAAATCTTGTGACGACAATACTGTGGAAGAGCACACGCGACTTTAGCACCACAGATTTTCGAGTGTTGAGAAAGGGACAAGAGTGCTAATTCATTTTCCGTAGACGAATAGGTTAACATTTGAATAAATATAAGGCTTCGTTGGTATTTGATAGAACAGTACACCACATATGCAGAACATATGTATTTATTGACTGAAGTAATATGGAACTTTCTGGACAACTAAAATGATGTGTCGCGTCTCCCTGTGAGCCTATGGAAGATTATGCGAGAAAGATGAATTACTCGTATAGTTTGCACAGACAAAATATATGCAGCAGTTGAAATCACTAATTCAGAAAATAAACAGAGAAACATTTTATGCAAATATATGTGTATATTTGAATAAGGTTTCTGATACTTTGAGAATTTCATCTCCACTTATTGAAAGCATTGGACTTATGTAAACCTCAATAAATACTTGTATACTTGATACACCAATACAAAACAGCTCAGAAAATATTAATAGACGAGTTAATCTTAAAATTCAGAAATATGGTGATGTCAAAAAAAACTTACATGCACTTAACAAAGAATAGCACACATACCAGAATGTCTTTATGAGATCGGATGCGCTAATCTACTTACAACATGAATTCAAATTTGAATAAAATCGTATGTCTGTGTCCGAATGGTTTATTGTAGCGAATAGGTTCAGTCACTTAAGTATGTTGTTGAGAGGGAACTTAGGCGGTGACCCTCTCTTTTAACCTGTTAGTTATTTAATTGTTAAAATATTGTCGCAGAATGGGAGCTAAATAATATTTATGATGTTCACATCTCGTGCATTAAAAATAGATAAATATGCATTATTCCTGGAATACAATTGTAGTTTCTAGATTGCATAATTAGATTCTAATGTAGATCATTTATAATTTGACAAAGGAATTAAAAATAATGTGCGGAAAAGAGTAATATAGAAAATGTAATTACTATAATCCAGAACGTAGAATTAATTATATTAATCATATCTGTAAGCAAATTAAAGAAAACACAATGAAAAATACATTTAATTAAAACAATCGTTAAACGAGCGTTTTGCCTACACATGGAGCATATTTTCTAGGAAAATATTTTTGTATAAAGTTTATATGCCATTTACATGAATTACCAGTGTTATGGCATTATATATCATCTTTTGAATTTATAATATAGTTGTTTTTATTAGAGTCGTTTGAGACTCTGAAGTTCTATGTTAAATTCTTTAATTTAATGTGTAGTTTGGATCCTTTCCACCTCTTAGTATTATATTAAATGTACATGTGCACTTAGTCTTATAAATCTCATTAGTTCATAGTAAGGTGAAATCAACAACTAAGAAGGTAAAAAATTACATGTAGGTGTGAATAGGGTTACGTAGACAAAGCGTGTGATTCATAGTACACTTGCTCTGTTGAAAACTGTCATGCATGTATCAAGATATCAATTCTAAAAGAAAGAAACGAAAATATTAATTTGTGTACAACATATTGAAATCTCTAGTTATTGGAAGATAAAAACATCCAAATTTAAGATAGTGCTTTGATATTGATTTGGAGTGTAGGAGAAGCGTGCTCCAATCAATAATTCATATCCTGAATATAATAAGGACATTGAAATGAATTTAGATTAAGCATTTATTATTGTTCAGCTTTCACTTGGTAATGGAAAAAGCCTAATTAATAAGCCAGTTCAATAGTTCACCAATTGGATAGAAGCCAAATAATGTTTTATCTCACCATTCAATCAATAAAACCTTATTAAATTGCGTTGTGATGTTGGGAACAAAGTAATTGATAATCACTCTATGGAATAATTAAATTAATTAAGTTCACAATGTGAATGACCACTGGAAGGTTATGGGCATGATCCAAAAGGTCGTTACTTGGAAAAATACCGTCCACACACTCACACTCTACCCCCCCCACTAAAACTTGATATAAAGTTAAAGCTGTCCTTGGATAGCACGCAAGAAGCACCGTGATTTTTAGACAGACTTCTTTTGACCTTGGATGAAGCGCTGTTAATTGCCAGTTCCAGGATATAAAAATAGGCACTGGACTGGTTATTCTCAGTGGGATTCCAAGCTCTAAATGAGTGTCATGTCTATTTCTTACAGGTAAGAAAATTATGCTTTATACTCGCTTTTGGAAGTTAAAGATTTTATAGTGAGTTGTGGTATTCTTCTGAATTATTTTTATTTCATTAATATAATGTAATAGTGAGTTCTCTTTTCTACTATGAAATATTTTACTGATTTAATATTTTACTGAATTGATATTCATTGTATTTATAATGTAATATTATTGAGTTCCCTTCTTCTACAATCATAATGTAATGAAATATTTTACAGCTTCGCTGTTTATTAGTATTTGTTGTTTGAAATAATTACTAGCTTCATGTTATAATTTGATTGAGAATAAATATATATTCTTTAAATAATAAGTATAACATTCACAGATCTTTTTCAGGTCTTTACCTTACAATAAATAAAATAATATACATTTATTACAGTTATTGAATTTTAGGCTCTTTAAATATTTAAATCACTTGTATTCAAAAATACAGAAAAATGAATGGACAAATGAAATACCAGATTGTGGAAGAACTATTTAATAAGTATTGTAATATGTATTGTATGTATTTTCAACATAAATAAATTTACATGTTGTATCTTTAGAATATATATATATATATATATATATATATATATATATATATATATATATATATATATATATATATATATATATATATATATATATATGTCAATAAAGTGAGATTCCAAGCTCTAGAAGAGTGTCATGTCTATTTCTTACAGTTATTGAATTTGAGTGGTGGAAAATGACATTCCATACAGTTATTGAATTGAAGTGGTGGAAAATGACATTCCTTACAGTTATTGAATTCTACATAACGCCAAAATTTCTATCATAATATAGCTTCTTGGTACCTTGTCGTAGCCAAAGCATTCTCTACAAAAAGATGTAACCGTATCTACACCATCATAAGTGACACCTTATTCTTATGAATGCTGAACTTTCTACCTTCTCGTAACTAGACACGAGAAGAAGATTATGATAGAAAACGTCAAAAACAACAACGCCATAACTTAATATCATAATATAGTAGCGGAGCACTAATCCAATATTTCTATCATAATACATGCACTAGCATTTGATTGGGTCATTGAGTTGTTAAGGTCAGAAACTAATATCTGAGTTATTTAGAAATAATATATTATTTGAAGAGGAAATTCTAGTGGATCAAATTAGTTTTCTTTATAAAGAAACAAAATCGATAATGGACACTAAATAATACCATATGCACCATGTATTCCATTATTTCAGCTATACACAACATTAGTAGGATTCAGAGAGGAATGTTTGGTTTACATGTCGTTGGATATGGCAGAGTGAAGAACCTTTGATTTAAACAGTCAGTATTTTGAAGATCAAATGATTTTACTGAATTAATTGAATCGAATTATGTGAAACCTTCGAGGACTTCATTGATATGCTTATTTCTCTTGATTAAATTGAAGTTAAACAATTATAAATGTCTTAAATTCAGTCTTATCACAATAATTCATAAACACAATAAAGGCATCTTTGGGTTTACCTAGGAAAGAGTATCCGGATTAGTGAGAAGTTTATGTTAAATTATTATTAAGATTTGAAGACGAGAAAATTTTAAATTAATTCAGCTTTAAAAAATACAACACCATCAGGAATAAAACATAGGACAAATGCAAATTACATTCACCTTTAATCACACTCCATACTCCAACGCTTCCAAGTTGTAACTAAAAATAGAGACATTGTTTTATTGATGGAATTTCAGTCCTTTAACCCTCTTGATTTTTGCAACACTTATTATTGAAATTAGCACCTGACTCATTGGTGTGGATTGAAAGCATGTGTTTCAATCACATGTAGGTCCCGAAAATGCCACGGTTCATATCCTTTTCTCTACACAGAATCTGAGATCTAGGTTTTATCTATATTAATAAATATAGGTTTGATCATGAGCGCTCAGAAAATTATAAAGTTATTGAATTTTTAATATCATGGCATTTGCATAGGTTTACTATGGGAACTCAATCCGTACTGTGAGTCCTATACACACAATTTGTTAGCCATTTATTTCAGAAACAAGACCAAACCTGACAAAAACCCACATAATATAAAATATAAAAAAACAAACAAGACCCCCTCCTCTTCCCGAACAAAAAAAAGCATTACAAAAGAACCAGATCAATAAGTACCATAAATACCCAATAATGATGAAATATTAATTTACTTTAGAAAGGATGTCATATTATATAGATTTGAAAAGGAGCACGGTAAAGAAATCTGCATGATGAGGACAAGCAGATATTTTAGCAGATATATGTTCGGTCAGTTATTAGAAACGTTTGCCGTAAACCAAGATGATAATAATAAAAATTTTTTACTATCATGTAGTAGAAGCCATTCAACAATCTAAAATAGAATCTCTTGCTAATCTTCCTGAATATTATACTTTAATATTATTTGGCATTGTGAAGGACCTTTCAATGTTTATATATATATATATATATATATATATATATATATATATATATATATATATATATATATATATATATATATATATATATATATATATATATAACTATTTTGCATTCCAAAGGACTTTTTTTTACGTTTGTATATATATAATGCTCTTTGGCAATGCTAAGGACATTTTAACATATGAAAATATATATTTCCAAACTCAATCCAGTGCAAATTTGGTAACCATGGAATTAAATAAGTGTGCTCACGTGTAATATGAATCTCAAATTGGCGGAGGAATTAGCATGATGAAGCAACTTGCACATGTCATAATTCAAATTGTGTAATTATTTTCAAAATAGTTACTGAATCCAATACTTTTTTGTTTTGTTTACACATTTCAAACGATTAATACTTTCTTGTTTTGTTTACACATTTCATACGATTAATACTCTTTTGTTTTGTTTACACATTTCATACGATTAATACTTTTTTGTTTTGTTTACACATTTCATACGATTAATACTGTTGGAGTAGAATAAGCATTAGTTAGCAGACCGGTTGTATTCGACAGGCTAAAAAGTAACATCTTTAAATAAAATTTTAATGATTATGAGATTACTTGAAAAGATTTGCATTTATTATTTGGCTACTATAACAATGACACGTGTGTGGCCTTCGTATTCTTGCAGTCCAGTTCTGAAGCCGACGTTGTATTCAATTGTCACCTAATTTTGGATTACAAAAACACTATTTAACGTTGAATTTATCCATTAAACAGGAATGTAATGCGATTTAAATTGCTACTTAAAAATGTATGTTACTATATTTAATCACTAATTTGTTTCTCAAAAATGTGCACCGTCTGTGGTAGACTAAAGAAAAGACGTATATGAATATCCAAACATGTCTGATGAAAACAACCTAAAATTAGAAACGTTCAAAGATTTTCTTTATATCCAGGTCAGCTTTCCCATAACAAAATAATTCTCTTAAATTGAGAAGACCTGCTCAGAAAGACTAAGAAAGAAACAAACCTTTGGTAAGTTTATTGTCGGAACAGCCAATTATTTCCCATAATGGATTAAATGTGGTAAAGAGCATAACACATTTAAAGATTTGACTGATTTCTTGCCCTGAAATCAGTCGTTAACTATAGTTTGTATGGAATTTAACAGATTTATAAAAAAAATAAAGTATTTTCAAATGTTCAAGACATGGCTAAGCAGGCAGCTTACTTAGCCGAAGCTCATTGGGGAACTCAGAACATGATTTCAAAAGATGAGCATAGAAACGACTGGAGAGCTCCTGAAATCGACGTAAGAAAGTCTGGATATGGATAAAGGTCATCTTGCTTATGCATGTAACGAATGGGATCATGTACAAGCACAGTGTCCTCACAGGAAGGGTTATATGCAGAAAGTATCCGTGGCTATACAAAACAAAAGCAGTATTCTATCACTCAGCAAGTGTATTTTTGTGAGGCGCAGATACAAACAGTAAAATGTGCCATCAAGCGGTTTTGCTTGACACAGGTTGTACAGGAGTGGTTATCAAGCGTAGTCTCGTGAAGGATTGACAAATGCTCGGGTTAGAGTCTCCCTGCATGCTACTTGATCAGAATATCGATTGCTTACCAGTTGCAAGAGTCGAAATTGAAACTTCAATCTTCACCAGAACCATCGATTCCGTCTGCATGGACAACCCGATTTACGATTTGCCGATTGGCAATGTCGTAGTTTTCGGTCTTCCTACCATTGCAAATTGTATAATACCTTTATTTAGTCCAGGTAGTTGAAATGTGAGCGCAAATTCGGTAAGAGGAAAACGCGTTACAGAAATCAAATATTCCAGAATCTATTGACTGGATTTCGCATGATCATACGAGAAAAGAAGCGTGACGAATACGTGAAATCGATTGCAGAGAAAATCGCATCTGGCGCTAATAAACACTGCAAGGGTGGGGGCAGCTCAAAGTTTGTAAGGCGAAATGGGTTAATCCACAGGGATTTTATCACACATGACTGTAAGAAATATTAGCAATTGATTGTACCCAAGAAATACAGTTCCAAAGTACTGAGAGTGGCGCATGAGTCTAGTATGTCGGTTCATCTCTGTAAGTAAAAGACTAGAGTGCTGGGTGAGTTATGGCCTTGTGTTAACAGTGACGCGGTTTTCTTAGTCTTGTGACGTGTGCCAGTAAACTGTAACCAAAGGGAGACGTTCACGAGTTCCCCTCAGACAGATGCCACTAATAGACGTATCATTTAAAAGTTTGTTCGGTGGATATTGTTGTGCCAATACAACTTGTGACTGATAGGAAAAATAGGTATATCCTTACACTTTTAGATTATGCAACTAGGTACCTTGAATCCGCAGCATTGTTAAGTATTGAAATGGAACGGATGTCACCTACGACGAAGTAAAAACTATTTGCCAGTACGTGCTTGACTTGAGCTAGAAATTTGAAAACACGTGCAGATAAAGAACTTGTAAGATCGAATTGCAAGCATGCTAAGTACTACAATCGTAAGGCGAGCGCTAAAAACTTCGTTGTAGGCGATAGGATGTTAGTGCTTCTTCCTAACAGTACAAAATATTAGTTCAGTGGAAAGGTACCTACGGGGTTAAGGAGGTCAAAAGTGAAATAGACTATAATAATCGACATGAATAGTAAGTTAAGTATACTTCATGCTAATATTCTGAAATTATGCGTCGAGAGACGTGAAGACGCATTAGAAAAGGAAGCATTGAATGTAGTATGTACAGCGAACGTTGAAGATGTCGAGGTGGGAGAAAAGAAAGCTCCTCTAGAATATCTCTTGATTGTTGAAAGAGAAGCGATAGACCAAGTAAATATTAGTGCACCTATATTAAAGTTACCTGATGTTGGCAAAACATTTATCCTAAGAACGCATGCGTCTGATACTGTGTTGGGAGCAGTTTTGCTGCAGGAGCAAGAAATAGTAAAGATTCCGGTACCTTACGCGAGTAGGAAATTGCTGCCCAGGAACCAAAATAATCAGCATTCGAAAATTATTGTCTGGCCGAAGTTTGTGGGATTCATGCATATCTTTTCAGAGGGATTTTGTTCTCAAAACTGACCACTAACGCCTGTTGCCCACTATTATCAAGATTCCATTACAGAATCCAGGGATAGCACTGTCTGTTCTGACTGGTGTATATATATATATATATATATATATATATATATATATATATATATATATATATATATATATATATATATATAGTTTAATACAAACAATACAATCAAACAGGTTAGAGAAATTAAATTCGTACTCTACGGAGTTTCGAACCCAGGTCCGCGAGTAAATGGCATCCATCGCCTTGCCTGCACGCACTAACCCATATACCGTTCTTAAAGTTCATGATGCAAATACCTTAATTATTGTTCTCAAGTTATTATGTACATGCGGCGAAATCGAAGTTTTATACAAAAATAATATAAGAGTTTTACTTGACCGGGCGATGTCACATCACGGTGAAATCGAAGTTTTATACAATAATAATCCAAGAGTTTTACTTGACCGGGCGATGTCACATCACGGTGAAATCGAAGTTTTATACAATAATAATCCAAGAGTTTTACTTGACCGGGCGATGTCACATCACGGTGAAATTGAAGTTTTATACAATAATAATCCAAGAGTTTTACTTGACCGGGCGATGTCATATCACGGTGAAATTGAAGTTTTATACAATAATAATCCAAGAGTTTTACTTGACCGGGCGATGTCACATCACGGTGAAATCGAAGTTTTATTCAATAATAATCCAAGAGTTTTACTTGACCGGGCGATGTCACATCACGGTGAAATCGAAGTTTTATACAATAATAATCCAAGAGTTTTACTTGACCGGGCGATGTCAAATCACGGCGAAATCGAAGTTTTATACAATAATAATCCAAGAGTTTTACTTGACCGGGCGATGCCACATCATGGTGCGATTCCGCTAGAAGTCGTTGTTGTTGTTGGACTTAACGCCATTTTTCAGCACACGATAGTCTATACATGGCGACCAGTATTAGTGGTGGAGGAAGAAACTGGGAAATCACCGGAAAGAACCACCGACCTACGAGAAGCTACTGGCAAACTTTCTCACATATCACATATCCACACTCGCCGAATCCTAGACACGAACCCACGCAGACAGAGGTGAGATGGCAGTAATCCGTAACGGACAGCGCTTTAGACCACTCGGCCACTCCTGCCCTCGCTAGAAGTCGCAAGTTTCCCCTAATTCCAAAGACTTCCATACAACTTCTGTTGTAAGTGAGAAAGCCCAACATGTCCATCCTATAATAATTTTACTCTAATTAACACAAGACCACGGATCTCACAACTTTCTAGTTGTTTATCAACTGCACATCTGCATGGTATCTCTCCATTACCTTTCCGTATTGTCAGCATTTCACACTGTAAAACTATACAACTATCCCCTAACATAGGTAACTAGTTTTACTACACCACCTTAGGCCAGTTAAAATAATGGTTTCAAGCCAAATTTAGCCTATAAAATTGTATCACATTTGCCCCTATGGTAACATAAATGTAACATGTTGACGACATAACAGTCCCTTCTCGTTTATTCCATTATGTAATTTATCAGTCTTCAATCTTAAATACTGCACCTGGAGTCACACATGCAATATACACAACTAGATTGTAATAGGGACTATATGACAGGGACACATCTCTTGCTATTTTGACCTCAATTCACAGAACAATGGCTTCATGGAAACTAATAACACTTCACTCCGTGACCTTTGCTCCTAGTAATTGGCTAATTATTATGGGCTAACCGAGTTCTCATAATCAAACAAATAATCACAAAAATTTAAGAATTCTTTAAAACGGAGCGCTATAATCAAATGAGCATACTCTTATTTTGAACATGCAATGAAGTTGCAAAATTGTATACTACTTGCATGAGCTGATTGAGTTTGCAAATCGAACAATATCTACGTAGTAAATGGTAGAATTAGATCAGTCAGCTATCAAGATAAAGTGACTTACAAATGTAACAGTTCCATAAATTACATTCTTGCTAAATCTGCGCACGTATTCTGGTAAAAGATTGTTTTGATATCTTAAAGTTGTGTCCTTTATTCATTGTACATTATCTTTCAGTTAATCAATTAGTTTTTGGAACTCAGTGAAACAAGAATATCAGACAGTCGGAAAGCAAGCGCTGATATTATCCGTTTAAAATAATTTCGGATACATATCTTACTTGTAAAAAACGAAATAAAACTGACAAGATCGATCAAATATATATCGAATGCTCTAAACGTTTTCTTCATAGTTCCTTTTTGAACAAAAGATAAAAAGCAAAGTTTGATGTAAGTTGTATTGTTAAATCGGCCATTTGAAAATATAATTTGACCAAAAATGTTATCTTTATAAAACCGAAGAAATCTTTATAAATATGAAAAATATGGACAAGAACCTATTTAATTTAATTTATTTATACTATATGTATAAGTTATATATCTGGCAAGAAGCCAGCCAACACCTTAGGCCTCAGGTATTTACGAAACACAAAACCACTGATTTAGAGGTACAGCATACATGAAACAAGCAGGGCTGCTAAATTTAAAAAAAATATAACAAGGCTGAAGAATCAGAAAATGTCAAGGAATACTTCAAAAGTGCAGAATCTCTTTTAATATATATATATATATATATATATATATATATATATATATATATATATATATATATATATATATATATATATATATATATATATATATATATATATATATATATATATATATATATATATATATATATATATATATATATATATATATATATATATATATATATATATATATATATATATAACTTTAAAATTTGACGATGAACACAGGAATAAACGGAGATATAGGTGCAAGAACAAAAATAAGACCAATGGAGAAACAAAACTTCCTTACAACTACATATCAAATATCCTGCTGAGCTGCCTTGCTTTACTAACAACTTAATTACCAGACTGACACATTAGTATGACGATTTGAATCTATTAAGAAATCTCGGACAGGTTTTACTTGACAAAAGATTTATTTTTACATTGTCTCATATAATATATGACAAAAAACAACCAAAAATTACTTTGCTGATTTGTTTAGTTTAAAAACTAATGTATTGTCAATTGACTTAGGAAAAAAAGTTGCTAATAGTGGAATAAAATGGAAGTTACTGCATGTTAAATTTAATATGTATAGACATACTGAATTATATATAAACAATAATATAAAGGTTCTAGAGTTTTTTGTTTGTTTACGAAAGCAGTTTGTCAGGGTGAAAATCTTTCCCCATTACTGTTTTCATTTTATTAAAGTAACAATGAATATTATTTATAATCATGTGATTGGCTGAACATGCATATATCTCATGGAAAAAAGTATTCGCAATCTAAAATTGTTTATACTTTTGTAAGAAGATGAAATCGTTCTTTTTGACTATAATCAAACAAGTTTTTCATTTCTATCGATGTCTTTAGCAATTGCTAAGATACCAGGAAACTCCAAGTCGATGTCGACTTATCTAAATTACTATTGTTCGGTACATGTTGCATGAACATTCAATTTCACATGTGAAATTATAAATTTTGGTATATGAATATGGTTATCTTGGAGTTCATTTGGTTATAATTGATCGATCTTTCAAAGCAATGAAAGATGGAGTATCCGAGGCAAAAATCTGCATTTTTGTTGAAAAGGTGCATTAAAAATTTTGACCTACCGTCTAAATTCGTTTATAAATCGGGTGCAACTGAAAACATTATAGACCTCGATTTGCCGTCTCATAATTTGTTTGAAGATTAGGATTTAACTTGTTGATTCTACTAATTACTCCTAAAAATCTGCATAGACCCAGATCTGCAGGTACATTATTCAACAGCTATCATGGCCTGTACAGTTTGGACCCGACTTAGAAGTCAGTACAGAAGGTACCAATTGATTACTGTTTACTGGTATTTTATTACTTATTAAACTTCGGTTACAAGGTTATCATTTTCCCTTCCAGCAAAATGACATTACAGTCTTCGTAAACTTTATTTACACTCTCAATCAATTAAATAAATGACGCTGATGTTCATTTCTTGGGATGGGATCTAATTGTATATAAGGACATTTTTATTGTGTGGATCCTAAGCAATGGAGATTTCATGCAAATTATCTTTATTATAGCTCACTGCATTATTAATACAGGGGCAATTTTCTTCTGTTCGTGTAATCATAATATATGTTTTGCTTGTCCACATAACGCACAGTATTCAGAAGAACTGAATAATTTCGATCAAGGATGAAGAATTAGGGTAAGTTATATTTTTGTATTTGTATACATTTTGACAGTATTAACGTTCTGAATTCAATTATTCATGAAAAGCTCATTGTACTATTATTTTATACTGTTTAATTGAGAAACAGAAAGCTTTCGAATACATTAAGCATCACAGACCATGGAATGTTCCCTTTCCTTTTCATCCAATATCCAAGGAGATTTATGTTGTTGTTATTCATTGGCCCGGGAGAAGGAGGGGAAACTTACTTGGAAGTTGAAAATAAAATCACACCATGGCATTTACTGTTTGATAAAGAAAGATCACTGTAGTACATGTTACATCAAGAGAAAAAGAATTATCTCCTGCCTTCAAAAGGGACACCCTGCAGCACAAAGGAAAAGCTAGATAAGTTATATGACTGATGATATCTTTATTTACTCTGTGACACTTCGAATCCAATCAGTCGTAAGAATACACAATAAATGAACAAATTAAAACATATAATTACTCTGAGTACAAAACGATAATAATAATAATAATAATAATAATAATAATAATAATAATAATAATAATAATAAAATAATAATAATAATAATAATAATAATAATAATAATAATAATAATAATAATAATAATAATAATAATAATAATAACGAGGATTTTATATAGCGCCTAATCTTTAGAAGCTCTAAGCGCTTTACAACATTTGATAACGCTTAAAAAATAATATGAAAAAGAACCCACATATAATGAAATGATTAAAAAAATTAAAAACAAACACCACAAAATTAGAAACAAAAAATATGCTTTAAATTTTTAAGGTAAGGATACGTTAAAAAGGATACTTTGTTAGGTCATTATGACTATTCTTGCAATAGAAATAGATGAGTTTTAAGGGCTCTCCTGAATGAGATCACTGTGTCTTTGTCTAAGTGCAGTGGGCAATTCGTTCCACGTTGCTGGGCTGTGATATGCAAAAGAATGTTGTCCATATCATTTCAACTTCTTAGTGGGAATAATGAGAATGCATGTGTCAGAAGAGGAGCGTAAGCATGGGTGAGGTCAGATAGGTATGTTGGACTGTAGCCCGTTAGTGAAACGTAGCAAAGAACAAATTTTGCGTTTAATTGTGGTTCGTATGGATAGCCAGTGTAGGGCACAGAGCAGCGGAGAGGCATGTTCTGATCGAGGTACTCTAAGGATGATCCGAGCAGCAGTGTTTTGAACTTTTTGAAGTTTCAGAAGTAGATATTGAGATGACCTAGACAGAATTGAATTACAATAGTCCAATCTTGAAAGTACTAAGGAACACACAAGTGTTTTAGTGCCATCAACTGACAGATACTTGCGAATGGAGCTGATGCGTCTCAGCGCAAGATATATAGCCCAGCAAATGTTCATGACATGTTGATGCAATGAAAGAGTACTGTCAAGAGTGACACCGAGGTTTCGTACTGACTGCTTGAATTTAATGTTGGTGATGCTAATATTTATTGTCTGAGGTAAAGGATGTGAATGAGAAAGTCTTTGTTTTCTAATCTGGATGGCTTCAGTTTTATTATCATTCATCTGCAGCTTGTTACATGTCATCCATGATTTCACATCAGAAATGTACCTTATTCATGTATTGGATGGTAGCTTCGACTTCAGCTGGATGGCTAGATTTGTATATCTGAGTGTCATCTGCATACAATGGTGAGACACTGGATGATGATTTATGACACTTGAGAGTGGTTGAGTGTACAGAATGAAGAGAACATGTTTTGTAAAATGATGGGGATTCCCAAGATAAGAGAGACATTGATAACATCAGCTAGTGAAGGCAATATTGGATCCAAGCACTCTAGTAGAAGTGACATCGGAATCGGATCCTGTTCACATGACTTTGGTGCACTCTTCATCACGACTGTATGTACTAAATCCATAGAGACAGGTTAAAATGTTGCTAATGATTGCCGCTGAAAGTCAATATCGCAACTGTATGGATATGACGAGTCAACTGAAATTGTGTTGTCAAGTTTATCTCTGATGGTTTGTACTTTGACACGGAAAAAATTCGCAAACAGGTCCGGAAGGTCGACTCGAGAGAAGGCAGATTAAGTGGTGTACATTTGTTCCTTGACAGTAACTTGTTAGTAATCTCAAATAACGCTTGCAGCTGAAACTTTCTGTGATCTTAGTACTATAACTGGCCAATTTCTCTGCAAGGACTATGTAACATTCTTCTTAGCGGCATCATACTTCTGCTGATGAATAGTGAGTCTGATGGAAAGCCAGTCTCTCAGCTTTACGACGGTCTCTTTAAGCAGTTCGAAGCTGGTCCCTACCACTGCTATACCACGAGAACACTTCTGAATTGCTACTTTGCACTTGAATGCTTGGACGTGTTTGGCGAGCAATGAACGCAGGCAGTTATCAAATTGTTCTGCTATAGTAGGTAAGCTAGTTGTTATGTTTGCTTGGTTGTCGTGCATTAGTTTAGTTTTGTTTATCATACGGAGGTTTCTCTTAGTAGCAAATAAAGATGGAGGATTAAGAACTGATACGTCAAGATGGCATATAATGCAGAGGTGATCTGATGAAAGTTCGTGGGACACCAGTGAGGATTGAAGAATATTATCATCAGGTCTGTAAAGAATCAAATATACTATATGGGCGGGTTGGCTTGTTGACTGAGGTTAAAAACGTGAATGGAATCTAGGTGTGTCCATGTGTATGGGTTTTCAGAACTGTCACAGTGAACGTTGAAATCACCAAGAATAATTAGGTTGCCACATATAGAATTTTCTTACTCCAGGAGATTCGGAAACTGCTCCAAAAAGAAAGATTCTACCAACTTGTTTTTTTTTACTAGAAGTAGGGCGGTAGAGAAAAAAAATGGGCTGGCCTTTGTTCTAGTGTGAGTGTAGTTTGGACTAATTCAAACGATGTGTGGTGAAATTAAAAGTTGAAGTGTAGTTAAGACGGTTGATCATGGAGATCCTTGCAATGATAGCAATTCCTCCTCCGCGGGAGTAGCGGGGTAACGACTTTATGAAGTAACCGGTTGGTGTTAGATCCGCGCACTTTGGTTCGTCGCCTGATGATTTTAGTCATGTTTCTGTCAGGAAAAAGATGTCGATGTTCTGATCTTTGATAAAATTGACTATTTCTGTGCGCTTTTCCGATGGTCCTACTGATTGAATATCACTCATCAAGCACAAAATATTTTTTATTAAAAAGGTTGAGTAAATTCTACACATCAGTTTGTTAAATGCAAATAGTCACTTCATTATTTTACACCTTAAATAGACGGTCTGAGACACAGCCAAACGTTTCTTATGCGTATTTGTTTAATTGAAACAACAATTATAATACATAGAAGATGGAAATAATAGTTGAGAATTAGTAAATATCATCATTTTCAAACTATTGACAAAAACAGTATCAGACAATATTTCGAATTATATGCAAACACGTATAACGAATTTATTAATAGCATAACACCAAAACCTTTCACTGTCTAGTGTAAGAAAATTATATGCAACTATGACATCATCAGAAAATTGACAACAACTTACCGTGATTTAGAAAAGTCTGAAAAGCCTTTAACTACTTTTTATATTGTAGATGGAATCAGCTATCAAGCAATAGCTTCTAAAAACTAAAACGATGGATTTTGAACTATTGTCTTTTAATGTATGTTCCGATCATTTTACGGCGAATTGAAGTATGAAGAGGTTCTATAAACCAATTTCTTTTTTTTCAGGTAGTGTATAGTGATAAGAATAACAAAAGTTTTGTATTATTTGAACTCGTGGAATTTTATAGGTAAACATGCCAAATAGTCTGCAGCACGCAATCTAGAAATAATCTATTCTTATGAACGTAGTTTTTTTTGTAAGTGCAACACAACATCTGTTCGTGAACAGTTAGACATTTCTTGCACGTATTTCATGCAAAAATACTCTCTTTAATGCATACATGTGGTAACACTTGATTTTACAACCGTACAATGTGCATGGTAATGCAATATATTGATACAAAATATTGTCTGCAACAGGATTAAAACTATTTATTACCTCCAGTATCAATAACTCTAAACAGATAACTTGCAAAATTATATTAGGCTATTATTTCTTTCTGTCTTTTATGTTGTACTTAGTCACAATAATACATGACTAAATGATTCCTTTTCTCAAACAGCTTCATATCCCACAATTTTTTAATGGAAAAATGTCTTCTTTTGTTTAAAAGTCATATGAACTTTCATTTACAACGATAACATTACTTTTGTTAAGAATTTTATCTGAATTCTTTTTTTTTATATGAAATAATCTGAATTTAACTTACTTACAATGACTTTTGTCTAATTTCGAAAGACTTAGAAGATACATATCATCTGCAACAGGACAAGATCAAACATTGTCGATCAACACAGCGTTAAAATAGCATGTTGTTAAAATATCTAATAGCTCATTTATAAATGTAATACAGAGTCACGGTGATAATATTCCACCCTTGCATGTGCCTTTAAGCAAAATGAATCTGTTATAAATTGTTCTTCAAAGAATAAATCTACTGTTAATGTCTGAGTTTAGATTGGGAAATACATTCCATATTATGCAAATGATTCCGATCTAAAATTATTATTGCTGCGTACAATTTTCTTTGGTTTTCATTGCCGCAACCAACTAGTTTACATATATATAAGGAAGTCATATTGCAACCCATATCATTTTGAAAATGTCTTTGTAAGTATAAATTGAAACCATTTTATCGGAAATGTGCCCAAATGACAGCATTGATGTTGCTGACTGAAGCGAAACCTGATCTGATTGTAATATTAATTGAGGTGTTTATACATTATGTTGTTGAATGAAGCGAAACCTGATCTGATTGTAATACTAATTGAGGTGTTTATACATCATGTTGTTGACTGAAGCGAAAACTCATCTGATTGTAATACTAATTGATGTCTTTATACCTTGTGTTGTTGACTGAAGCGAAAACTGATCTGATTTTATTGCTAATTGATGTCTTTATACCTTGTGTTGTTGACTGAAGCGAAAACTGATCTGATTGTATTGCTAATTGAGGTGTTTATACATTATGTTGTTGACTGAAGCGAACACTCATCTGATTGTAATAATAATATTAAAAAGTTAACTCAATTAGTTGATTGCATCTAGTGTTATTTAAGTGTCTCCACTAAGATTTAAAAAAATCGTGATAACTTTGTCCTCGTCGATTGTGTTTTTCTTCATGGCATTCATGTTTGCGTAGAATTTGAAAGAGATTAGTGTCATGACTTGAGTGTGAGTTGGATTTAAGTGAGGTTGATTTGCGCAGAGTTGCCGTCACTTTCCCGTCCACGCCTGCTTTAGTCAATGAAGTAATTGTAATATTTTATTGTCAAGAAAATACTTGCCAGAATTCTGCTAAACCATCTTGTGCTTCAAGGTCTTCTTTCAGCAAGTAAGCGTGGCTTTAGAAAAGTACGAGTGACCATAGTGTTTGCAGCGCGTCTATTCCACTAAAGATATCAGAAATAGAACATCAACCTTAATATGATATTCATCAACTTGACAAAAGCCATTGAAAATCCAGACCATAATCAAAAGATTGCGTTGAATCGACAAATATACCAAAAAGTATTCATACCAGATCAAATGGAAAAGTTGTTGCAATGCGTATTCATCAACAATATTACTCCAAATTTCAATTTTAAGTAGAGCAAGCGCCATTTTCTTTCGAAACTTATGTCTAGCACGCAACCAACTTCATATTTATCTAGGCGGACTTATGTGCTCATTAATAATGTTGAGTAATGATCCCTCAACGCTTATATATTTAGTTCGGAATACGGCGTACATTTAGTTACTTTGTTTCTTTCAGTGTGTTTTGTTTATATATTTAAGCCTTGGGAAGAATAAGAAATGAGCATATAATAAAAAGGTTACTGTATTTATATGGGAAAATATGAACTCCCAAGGTCGTGCAGTATATCCATCCGAAGAACTCGCTCATATTTTCCCATACAAATGCAGTAACCTATAATTTTATATGCTCATCTTTTTTCAATTACTAAATTGAGTCAGAATATGAATAATTTCGTATCAGCATGTGACAATTTCGGTCTGCCGATCAATATCAAGAAGAAAAAGCTGATGCACCAGCCTACGCCTCGAAAGCCTTACGTAGAACAAACTTCACAATGCCATGTGCAGTCGACATCGTTGATGAAACCAACGCCAAAATTGCTAAAGCGTGTGTGTCACTTGGCAGACTTTCGGCAAATGCGTTAGAGCGCAGATGATAGGACTCAAATAAAACATACGGCCTACATAGCTATTTTATTGCCGACCATGATTTATGTTTATAAAATCTGGACTATGTACTGGAGGCCAATGAATAATGTACATAAATGATGAGAAGATGGCAGGACGGGGTCCCAGACACCGAGGTTCTCATACATCCATTCAAGCATTCACACACTATTAATGTTAGGACAGAAAATAGTGACAATGACATGAAGGATGATATCAAGTTCTATTACACTACAGAACGTTCCAAGCACAGCAATGACATGAATGATTTCAAGTTCTATTACACTACAGACCGTTCCAAGCACAGCAATGACATGAAGGATGATATCAAGTTCTATTACACTACAGACCGTTTTAAGCACAGCATGTGTTTGTCTGTCACAGATGAATAAAAAAGCAGCTGAATTTTTCAAAGAACAGTATTACAGTAGTAAGGTATTTATGCTAAGGAAATATCGTTATTTATTAAAAAAGAATAAAGATTAAAAAGATAACTTTTGTAAAGGAAATTGAAAATGTTTAATGTACAAGAATTTTTAAATTAATAAAAAGAAGAGATTGCGTATTTAATCGTAAGGAATATTACAAGAAAATGAATGTGCCACGCGATGTATATTATCAGATGAAAATAGTAAAATTTCTTTCAAATGCATAAACACGTTACCTTACTGACACGTATACTCAATGTACAGAAAGGGAATTTTAGGTTTTAAAAGTTTTTTATGGTTTTGTTTTAAGATGATTTACATTTTGATCTTTATATCATCTATGATGAGATTTTTTTTCATTGAAGATTGATTATAGTGCTGTATATTGCACAATCTTCAATACGGATGTCTCCAAATGTGTACCTCTAAGAATTGGTTTAATTATGTAAGTTGTGTTTATGTCTACTTTATCACGAATTTATCAGTCATCATTTATAAGCACTTGATTCTTGGAAAGACATTAAGCGGTAATTCTAACCACATATCTAATTAATCATCATGATCCACCACAAGAAAATGAACTTGAATGAATATGGTAAGCATTGTTGAGTAAAACTTTTGAACGGATTGGGTGAGTTTCTTTATTCAGTCTCTATTAATTTTAGTGTCAACATAGTTTTAACACAGTTAGTACAGATGACCAAGTTATTAGGTTATTTCAAATCGGGATATACAATTCTAACACATGAAATAATTATATTTTCGAATGTTTGCATCTGAAACGAAAAAAATATGCATGTTGTGAGTATATACGTTTAAATTTTAGTTTATTTGAATGCCTTCTTCAATGTCATGTCATTCAAGCCAGATGCAATGCTTAGCAGTAAAAGTATTATAAATATTTGTATTACTATTTCCAATGTGCTTTTAATATTATCAAAGAAATGATTCGTGGTGTCAGCAAGCTTCTATATCAATTGAAAATCATAAGAATAAGCAATCTTTGGCAGATCTTCTATATTCACTGAGATTTTTATATTGCTCCATAGATGTTTTAATCACACAGTAAACAAATGATTATTAATGTCTTACTCTTGGCTTGCACTTTTATAACTTTAATTATCTTCAGCTGAAATACCAAAGAAGAGGGCACCCTGGTCAATGATATGATAATAACTGCCTCTCAAGTGGTATACTGTGGGCTGAATCACTTCTTCGACAGTATTTTTTGCTTCATTCCATCTTGAATTGGTAAATTTATTCATTCATAACACCTTGCTCAATCCTGCTTATTCTAACTGAATCTACCAACAAGAAATCTTTTAGTTGACATCATCAATCTATCTTCTTTTAACAATTCGAGAACAATTTAAATGGTTCCATGGTTGCACCACCACTTATGTGATCTGTATTGCTTTTTCAATTTGTTTTGTTCAAAATCTCATAGATTAATTTGCCTTATTTTATATGTTACATCGCTTAAAGCACTGTCCTTTAGATGTAAATTGAATTTATTTTAGATTACTGAGTGTTAACTTTTAATTTCCTAAGTAAATTTCATGAATTACCTTGCTAGAACATTAGCTACAAAGGGGATACCTTATTACGTTCTGAAACCATTTTGACAACACTTGTTGATTTTCTAGATATACCTATTTTCTTTCCTTTGATTTAATGATCAACATAAATTAAGATACTTTGTATATTTGAACTCCTTTATATTCAAATAAGAGGTTTAATCCCGATCTCTTGCATTGTAGAAACTTGTTGTCTTAAATTTTAAGAAGTCAACAAAAACAAGAAAGAAATACTATTTTCATGATTTTTTTATATACTTCTATGTCCCCTTATAATAATTTTGAAAAAGACGCGCCATTTTAAAAGCATAAATGTAAATAGTGCAATGTGCTAGAATAGATGGACGATACTTTGGTCTTTTCACTCCTGCTTGATTCAACAGATGTTGGGAATATTGATTTATTACGAATGTTAGTGTATCCCTTAATTATTTGTTAAAAGACAATCTATTTTTATTTTCTAATATTTAGTTAAAATACGTCTACATTTCATTCTTTAATGTTTAGCTAAACCTGTCCACTACCGATAATTTTCTTGTATATGAGTAAGTTGCAAAACCTTCTTATGTTTTTCATTTTTTAGCAAATCCATAATTTCATGTTTTATAACTCTTTTTCTTTATCCATTTCTGCCTTCCTTGCTTCCTTTCTTCGAAGGTTTATTATGTAAAAAATATTGATTATTTCATTTCACTTCATCAGTCCAATAATATTTTAAGAAGAAATCGCTATTAGAATGAATATATTGTGGCATTTTCTTTCGCTTTCATCTCCACAATATGTGTTTTAAACTGTTCCTCAGTATGACTCATTTTGAAGAGAAATCATTCTCCGCCTTTCATGTGTAATGTGTATGTAGAGTAGTTAACTAGTCTTTCAGTTTAGCGCATTTTTATCTTTTTGATCCACTGAATTTGTAGTAAGCAACTGGACATTCCAGACAGTATTAAAGATGTTTTAGTTTTGTCTATCTATTCCACCCAAATGAAGTTTACTCGGTCATCATTCAAAAAAGGGTAAAAACAGTCAAAATAGTCGTTATACATGATAATTGTACTGGGTACTTTTATCAAGACAACATACCAGCGATCTACAGCCTGCACTGTTGTTTTCAGTAATTTCTAAGTTTTTTTAAATAATTGTTATCAAAGATTCATGTCCAATTTTGCAATTACTATGTTTAATTCTAAAGCAGCAACCACACATACCAAGTCACCATGGTGATTTAAATCTTTATTCCACATATATTATATAAGCAGCAAAATGATGTCAACCGACCTAAGGGGCACCAGGAATGGGTGAAAATAATGACACCATAAAATGCACATGGAACAGCTGGAATGACTATTAACGTACAGTAACATAAACTATATATGACACATCATCATCTTTTTCTGTGTTATGAAAAAGATACAAAGGATCTCTTTCAGTAACTAATTGTTGTAAAAAAACTTGTATATAATTAATTATTACATATTTTAAACAGCAAAAAGCAAAACAGACGATAGAGGGTGAGCTCTTTGTCCCAGTTTAGTTGCCAATTTAGTGCCAGTTATTTTTGTTTGCGCCTGTTTATATCCATTCATGGGATCCCTTCACGGGATACACTTCAATGAGGTTTTCGCATGTTTCCAATTCCCTTCTTCGTGTGGTGCCTTCACGGAGTATCCTTCAATGATAATTCAATGAGGTCGATTTTTTTTTCTTTTGGATTTTACATATAAATTTCTGGCTATATCTTTCATATGTTTCTTTCTGTATCTTCCCTTTTATGGTAACAGTCATACACCCGGTAAATTCCTAGATACGAAACAAAATACTAGAAAATTAGAATGTTGGTTATAAATTTTCCGTAGGCCATGAATCTTTGATCAACAGGATACGCACTGATTTCTGACTTTTTTTGCATACCCACCCCTTGAAGAACGCAAGGTGGTGCAAAACCGTACAGCCACTAGTTTCAACTTGTGATGAATATACATAAATTTTCAGCTATCTGTACGTTTTCCGGTTGAACATGGAAAGCTTAACCTTCGGCGCCCCTCACTAATAACTTCATATTAAACCAGTAACAGTATGCCGATTCCGGGGTTCGAACCCACGAAGGATACCACTAATGGTTTGGAAATTCAACAAAATTATCAATATACCACCGAGGCTTCGAAAGATATATGTAATACCTAACATCTACACCTGCTGCTACAATAAGTCAAAAACGTTTCAATGATCTATACATATCCCGTGCTGTAGAATACTCAACAGATATAAAATACACAAATAGTGTTATTTACAATAAGTAACTAATATATCTAAATTCATACTATGTACATTTCCGAGAGGGGAGAAAAAATCCTGATATGTAGTTTACAGATAGAATTAATCAGGCGAAACAGGTCTTGGATCACAATATTCAAGAATGTTTCTAAAACTCCTGGTGGGGGTCAAAGAGAATATATCAGTATAAAAGTATTAGTTATGAAATATAAATAATATATCTAAATTCGTACTTATATCGTTTGCACATTTGCACACAGGTAGCGACACGGGTCTGCTATCACAGTACCAGAGAATATTCCTCAATAGCAAAATAGGTGACATTATATTTGTGAACAAAAATGTATTCAGCCACTGGATTATGTTGTGAAAAACCGTGCGTGTTATTAAACGCACATATGTTTCAGCGCAAAAAGGTGACAAGGATAATGTCTAATTGCTGATTATATAATTGGAAAATATGTTACGTTAC